>RAPC01000077.1:0-185721 GCA_009806235.1 Neurospora sp. CHS-2018c | reverse complement strand
AAAAAAAAAGGAAAAAAAAAGGAAAAAAAAAGGAAAAAAAAAAAGGAAAAAATAAAAAACCCMAAAAAAAAAAATTTTAAAAGTAAAAAAAAAAAAAAAATTTAAAAATTAAAATAAAAAAATTTCTTTTCTTTTAATAAAATTTAAGATGTAAATTTATGGGCGTTTCACTGTCTCCCTCGGGCATATCTGGCTCCGCCCAAGGGAAGACTATTTTATATAGCCCCGTCCTCTAGAAATTAAAATAATAAAATTTTATTACTACTAATATAATAAAAGTAAAGTTTACTAATTTAGTCCCAATAGCTAAAGCATTAGACTGGGTTAGAGGGATGTTCGACAATTTAAACGTAGATCTAGGTTTTAATAAAGTTAATAGGGTTCTTTATATAAATAGTAGTAACGCTAAAAATAGGGTTCTTAACCCTAATATACCCGCTAAGAATTGTTATATTAATATATAGTACAAATAGTTTATTTAAAAAGTAATAGATAGGAAGGCATTTACTATCGAACATTTGCCGGGTAAAGAAATACTAGTTAACGGCCTTATAAAGCCGCTAAAGCCAAATAAGTACGTAAAGTTCGTTAAGTTTATTAGTATAGTTTAGAAGAAGGTTCCCTAAGTATAGATTAAGAAGGATTAATACTATAAAAGAATATTACAATATAAATAGTAAATAAAGGACTAGATACTCTATAGTAATTTTCTAGTCTATGGGGGTGTGTTGGTGGGTTAGGTAGGTACTAGTCCCAGTTATATGATTTGTGCTATGCCTATTCTGTGCCCTGCCTAGACCGTACTATATCTAGCCTTCTAGACTAGCCAGTCTCTCCTCTTCTCCATAGCATTATCGTACACTCAATCAACCGTATTCAATTTGCTCTCGTTGTTCGTGATCTCACACATTTAATCTGGGGGCACCCGGGTCGTCTTACGGGGGCACCCAGCCTTATAGGGGCACCCTAGTCTCTCATAACAGACGCTCCCAAAATTGTCAGCCCCCATTTTTTTGTGGACCGCCAAGAGTGGGTCCAAATGGGGTGACGTTGTTTTTGGTTCACCGGCGTTAGCCATGGCGGCTGAGTGAATGAGACTAGGGCACCCATATTTCAAGCCTTGGCACGTTATTTTGATGTAAAATAGCATTTACATAGTAAATTCCAGAGTGGTACACGTACATGAAAAAAATGACAGCGATATTCAACGACATACTTTTGTATAGAGATTTCTATAGTACACAATGTTTTACACATAGGATAGTTTTATAGCATTTATTTACACTACCAAAGACTATAATATTAACGATAAAAAATAAGGTAGAGGTAATCTCGTAATGTTTAGTATAGTATTTACTATTAGCTCGCCTCTATAGCCTTCTAACTAGGCCTACTTATACGGCTACTTCGTATAACCTTGGGAGTAGGTAAAACTTTTACTCTAGCTCTCTTACGTTTAACTACTTATTTAACGGGAGAGCTAGACTCTATAACTACTTGAATAGAGTTTAGTACTAATTCTAGAGACGAGTACTATTACTCTAGAGACGACTAATAGGGCTCTAAAGAGGGCTCTACCTCTAATATTAAATAGATTTCTTAAAATAGGTTTAGAGAGGGCTCTAGAATAAACGCTAACTCTAGATCTAAATAGAAGTTTCGAGAGGGATTTGGAGAGTACTTTAGAGAGAACTCTAGAGGCGGGAGTTCTAGAGGCGGGAAGTAGTCTAGAAGCGGAATTACTAGAGTATCTAAATCTAAATCTCAATTAAGCTCTAGTACAACTACTTAAATACAATCCAATACTTCTAGCTCGCTTTCACATATTATATCCGATTCGCTACTATAGTCTGAACTATTAGAATTAACCGGCTATTGCACGCACTTGCATTTAGTAGAACTAGGAGCAAGCTTATCAATATTATTACTCTCCTAATAAAATTTATAACGCCGTATATTAGGCTATAGGCGAGGAAAGTTATAGAGGTTACTCTATTTAATAGATTTAACCTTTTTGCCCTCTTTTTTACTCTCTTTCTTACTCTTTAAAACTAGTATAACCTTTTTACTCCCTCTCTTTAATACTAGTGTAGCCTTTTGCTTTTTAGGGGTCTTAGGAATCTTTTGCTTCGTCTTTATAGGAAGGGTATATTCGTTAGGGATAGATCTAGTAGAGTTCTTAGGACGGCTACGACCGCTAGGCGTAACGCGGGGGTTTCGAAGGCGAAGGTAGAAATCGTTGAAATCCTATTAAAAGAGACCAATTAGTAATAATATATAGATAAATAGAAATAGGGTGAAAAGACAAGGGATTTAACGTACGAATAGCTCTTTGTAGTACTAGCGAAGGTATACGTAAGTAAACTTTAATAGCTTTTCTATAGCTAATCTATTAAATATAATATAACGATAAGGGAGTCTATATTGGGTAGTAATACTATAATCCTCAATATTATATAGTCCTAAAGAGGGCGGGTCTTTACGCTAATCGGTTGGCGTATACTTTTATGCTTAACAGTATTCGTAATTAATTAATTCGAAGGTAACGTAATTAATTTGTAGTGGTAACTTACCTAAATATAAGTAGTCGATATACTTTTATCGCTAGTTAATTTACTATTTTGTAATCTTCTCTTTAAAAGTTTAGTATTGCTCAATAGCCATTTCTACAATAGCGGTAACCAATTTGTAAATATCGTTATTACCGTTGAGAAAGTAACTCTTAATACTAAAATTACTTAATTCAATTAGCGATATACCCCTAACGCCAAAATTCCTATACTACTTAATATAATAGTATACTTATTAATTTCTAACGGGGAGCTAATTCTTCTAAATATATCGAAGAACTATTTTCTAGGCTTAGAATTAGGTCTTCAACTTCTCCTAAACAGCCTAGAGCTTTGGCTTAGTATTAGTATATATTATAAGTTTGAATATAGCTACAATACTATAGGGGTCGTTAGTAATCTTAGTAATAATATTAGAACTAGAGCTAGAGCTAGTAATCGATTTGCTAGGGGTACCGCTAGTTCGTACGGATAAATAAATGCCTTAATTAATTAGATTAAAAGAAACCGGATTTTCCTAATTATTTTTACCCTCTTTATCTTTAGAGTTATCGTTATCGTCGTCGCCGTTACCGTTACCCTTCTACTTCTTCTACTTCTTTTTAGCGTTAAATAAAACGTTTTTGACAATATAAAATAAATAGAATTGTTATTAGGTATTAGGGAAAGTATTGAGTAACGATTATTTTATTTCCTTGTATTTATTTATAATGACAACGGCGGGCTTAGGAAGGTTATATTATAATTTTAACTCCTTAGTAGCCTTTATTAAGAAGTCAAAAGCCTCCTACTTCTCGTTGTCGATAATGCCAAAGATATAGTTAAATATAGAATTAATAGAAGAGATATTAGAGATTTAATAAAAGGGATAGTAAAAGCGGTTAGTATTATACGTATTGTCGATAATTATAATTTTAGGGAATATTTTAACTATCTCTATACAAATTGGGAAAATAAAGACGATTCCTAACAATTATTTTAGGTCTTCTAGATCTATCTTTTTAATATATTCGATATTATTATGGCATTCACTCCGCGGGCACCCGGGTCGTCTTACACGGGCACCCATCCCTATCCGGGCACCCAGCGGGTTAGGGTTTAACGTGTGCATTTTTTTTTTCAATCCTTTAATATAGTCAGACAGTAATCGTACAACAGCATTTCCGTGCAAACAGTGCAAAGCCCATTCAACCAGTGGATCCCCCATTCACCCATCTGTACACGACCCCCTTCTTTGAACTTAGTGATTTTGAGCTTCACAACCTTCTTTCAACTCCCTCTTTACAACTAGATTAGTTGTAAATACCAGAACAGGCTAGAATCAACCGCACGTACGTAAATATTAATCGCATCAATTACCAAACTATTTACTAACCTTCTTAAAGCCTCAAAACACTGCTCAAGATGGACAACGAAGAGGAGGAGTAGGAAGGCTTCTCTAACGACGATACTATCATCAACTCTCCTAAGAAGCCTAATCCGCCTCCCTCAATACAACTACCTCTACCTCTACTTTACGACAACGATAGCGAATCCGAAGACGAGCTCTTTAATTACAGAAATACAATTATCAATCCCTCTACTAATACTATACCTCCCGCGGCTACAATCGAAGCTCTTTACGAAACTATCAACGAATAGGCGAAGCCTCATAAGTTTACAATCAACCGCATACAAAGTCGTAGTAAGCCTAAAGCCGCTATTAAAGACTACATACGGTATTACATTATTTATAACCGCTATAGTAAACCCCGTAAATCTACAACAACTATTCGAAAGACGGCCTCAAGAAAGTATGATTATCAATAGAAAGGATTTGTCAACAAAAACACCAAAGGCGATGGTCTTTGGCACTTTCGGTTACATTCTAACCCAGACTATCAAGTCCACAATTACGGCCAGTCCTAGCACCTATTTATATACGGCGTTCACTCCGCGGGCACCCGGGTCGTCTTACACGGGCACCCATCCCTATCCGGGCACCCGAATTTAAGTAATTTTGATGTAAAATAGCATTTACATCGTAAATTCCATCGTGTTACACGTACATGAAAAAATGACAGCGATGTTCAATGACATAGTTTTATATAGAGATTTCTATGGCACACAATGTTTTGCACATGGGAAAGTTTTATAGCATTCATTTACACTATGAAAGGACTAAATAAGGTAATCTTGTAATACTTGGCATAGTATTTACCTTCGTATAACCTTAGGAGCAGGTAAGACCTCTAAAACTACTCTGGCTCTCTTACGTTTAACTGCTTGTTTAACGGGAGAGCTAGACTCTACAGCCACTTAAATAGAGTCTAGTACTAACTCTAGAGATAAGCACCATTGCTCTAGAAACGACCAGTAGGGCTCTAGAAAGGGCTCTACCTCTAGCACTTGATAAATCTCTTGAAATAGGTCTGGAGAGGGCTCTAGAGTAAACTCTAACTAGAGCTCTAGCTCTAGAGAGGGCTCCAGAGAAGGGTCTGGAAAGTACTTTGGCGAGAGCTCCAGAGGCGGGAGCTCCAGAGGCGGGAAGTAATCTAGAAGCGGAATCACCAAATGGTCTAATTCTGAATCTGAATCTAAATCTAGCTCTAACTCTAGTGCAACTACTTAAACGCAATCTAGCACCAACTCTAGCTCGCTTTCAAATATTATATCCGACTCTCCACTATAGTCTGAACTACCAGAACTAACCGGCTATTGCATAGATTTACGTTTAGTAGACCGTTTTATAGAGCTGGGAGCAAACTCGTCAATATTATTACTTTCCTAATAAGATTTGTAACGCCGTATATTCGGCTACAAGCGAGGAAGGTTATAGCGGTTACTCTATTTGATAGGCTTAACCTTCTTACTCCCTTTCTTACTCTTTAAGGCTAGTACAACCTTCTTCTTGCCCTTTAAAGCTAGTATAGCCTTCTTAGGGGTTTTAGGAATCTTCTCCTTTGCCTTTAGGTCTGTAGGAAGGGTATACTCGTCAGGGATAGATCTAGTAGAGTTCTTGGGGCGGCCTCTCTTCGTAGGAGTAATGCGGGGGTTTCGAAGTCGAAGGTAGAAATTGTTGAGATCTTATTAAATTTATTAGAAAGACTAATTAGTAATTATATATAGATAAATAGAAAGACAGGGGATTAAACGTACGAGTAGCTCTTTGTAATACCAGCGAGGGTAGATATAGGTAAACTTTAATACCTTCTTTATAACTAACCTATCAAATATAATATAACGACAAGGGAGTCCATACTAGGCAGGGATATTATACTCAATAGAACAGGGCTCCAGAGAGGGCGGATCTCTACGTTAATCGGTTGGCGTACACTTCTCTGCTTAAAAGTATTCGTAATTAATTAACTCGAAGGCAATGTAACTAATCTATAGCGGTAGCTTGCCCAGATATATACAGTCGATATACTCCTGTCGTTAACGGGTTTACTACTTTGCTATCTTCTCCTTAAAACTCTAGTACTAACTAGTAGCCATCTCTACAATAGCAATAACTAATTTATAAATATCGCTGTTACCGTTAAGAAGGTAATTCTTAATATTGAAGTTATTCGATTCAACTGGTGATGTAATTCTAACGCCAAAGTTACGATATTTCTTAATATAACAATATGCCCATTAATCTCTAATAGAGAGCTAATTCTTCTAGATATATTGAAGCACTAGTATTTGACCTTCAAACTACTTCTTCAACCTTTTCCAAACTGCCTAGAACTCTAGCTTAGTCTTAGAGTACATTATAAACTTAAATAAGGCTATAACACCATAGGGATCGTTGGTAATCTTAGTAATAGAACTAGAGCTAGAGCTAGAACTAGCAATTGATTTACCAAGGGTGCCGCTAGTTCGTACGGATAAATAAATACCTTAATCAATTAGATCAAAGGAAACCGGATTATCCTAATTATCTTTGCCCTCCTCGTCTTCAGAATTATCGTCGTTATCCCCCTTTTACTTCTTCTACTTCTTTTTAGCGTTAAATAGAACGTTCTTAGTAATGTAGAATAAATAGAGCTATTATTGGGTATTAGGGAATACTCTATTTAGTATTTACTTCATCTCTTTAGACTTATTTATAATAATAATAGAGGGAATTGGTAAATTATACCGTAATTTCAACTCATAGGTAACTTCGACTAAAAAGTCAAAGGCTTCTTCCTTCTCGTCGTTAATAATACCAAAGATATAATTGAATACTATACCAATAGAGGAGACGCTCGAGACCTAAAAAGGGATAGTTAGCTAAAGAGGTAATAAGAGGAGACGTTAGAGACCTACCTAGTAAAAGGGATAGTTAAACCGGTTAGTATTGTACGTATTGTCGATAATCATAACCTCGGGAAACATCTTAGCCATCTCCATACAAGCTGGGAAGGTAAAGACGAAGCCCAACAACCGTTCTGGGTCTTCTGGGTCCATCCTTTTGATATATTCAATATCATTGTCGTCAAATAACTTAATCAAAGCGCCAATTGGAGTATAGCCATCGAAATTACGACGGCGAATACGCGCCCGTACGTTATATATATCGACCCGTATGTATATAGATCCAAAGTCCTTTCGCACTATAGATATAATCTCTCGAACTCGTATAACATTAAACTTCGAAGTATCGTCAATCTTCTTAAGGATATCTAGCTTCATTTTACAATGCTAGGGGTATGCAAATAAGTACCAGGACTGGCCGTAATTGTAGACTTGATAGTCTAGGTTAAAATGCAACCGAAAGTACCAAAGACCATCGCCTTTAGTATCTTTATTAGCAAATCCTTTCCATTAACAATCACACTTTCTTAAGGCGGTCTTTCGAATAGTTGCCGTAAATTCACGGGGTTTACCATAGCGGTCACAGACAATGTAATACCGTGTATAGTCTTTGACGGCGGCTCTGGGCTTCCCACGACCTTATATGCAGTTGATTGCAAATCTATAAGGTTTCGCCCATTCGTTAATAGCTTCGTAAAGAACTTCAATCGTAGCCGCGGGAGGTATAGTATCGAGAGAGGGTAGATTGATAATTATATCTCTGTAATCAAAGAGCTCGTCTTCGGGTTCGCTATCGTTGTCGTAAGGTAATTGTATTGAGGGAAGCGGAGAATTGATGACAGTATCGTCGTCAGAGAAGCCTTGCCACTCCTCCTCTTCAAGTTCGTTGTCCATCTTGCGCGCTGTTTTGAGGTTTTAAAAAGGTCAACAAAAGTTCTAGTAATTAATATAATTAATATTCACGTACGTGCGGTTGATTCTAGCCTATTCTGGTGTTTACAACTAGTCTAGTTGTAAAGAGGGATCAAAAAGAAGGTTAGGTTGAAAGGCGTATTCAAAATCACCAAGTCTAAAGAAGGGGGTCGTACACAGATGGGTGAATAAGGGGTCCACTGGTTGACTGGGCCTGGCATTGTCATACATAGAAAGAATGTAGTACGATTACTGTCTAACTGTATTAAAGGATTAAAAAAAACAATGCACACGTTAAACCCTAACCCGCTGGGTGCCCGTAAAAGGGTTGGGTGCCCGTGTAAGACGACCGGGTTGCCCGCGGAGTGAACGCCTTATATACCCCCAACATCATAAAATGAAGCCAAATATCCTCAAGAAGATTAACGACACTTCGAAGCTTAATACTATACGAACTCGAGAGATTACATCTATAATACGAGAAGACTTTGGATCTATACACACACGAGTCAATATATACAACGCACGAGCGCGCATTCGCCGTCGTAATCTCGATAGCTATACCCCAACTAGCGCTTTAATTAAGAGTGATGCTACTCGCGCAGTGTCACTTTTCTACTCGCGTAGTATCACTACACGATTAGTCTTATCAGGGTTGATATGGCTAACTGCGCAGTATCAATAGTGTTATATTAATCCTTAACCCTACAATCGATTGTAACTAAATATATTGTACTTGTCGGTTTGAATATTACAACTATTGTAAGGCTACAATTGCGCGATTTTATACGAGTAACGCAAATGTACGAGATTAGCAACCCCGTACAAACCTAACTATATAATTACTATAATTTTACTAAAACTAATCGTATTAATAAGATTTTAACGTTAGTATACTCGTTGTAATATAGCTATTTATCTACTAATCTTTTTTTTATTATAATATATCTGCTATTATTAATATTAATAGCGATTTTAATTCGTATTATACTTCTAATAACGAATTTGTACCTATATTGCCTACTCCTATTTCCGTTCCTCTTCCCGCTCCCGCTCCCGCTTTTCTAGTATTTATATTTCTATAACCGCTTACTTCTATATAATAATAAAACGACGACGAGGGCTCTAACGACGAGGGTTCTATTAATTCCGACGAGGGCTTTATTAATTCTTAAGACGACGAAATACCTAATCTAACGGCGGAGGAGATTATACTATACCTATTAGCTTCTATAAAAGAAATATAAGACGTACTCAATATATAGGGGCGGTCTTATAGAGTAGCCTTTATCCGTAGTTAAGTAGCTAATTACCGGTAGGGTAAATTAATGTACTACTATTTAACTTATAATTGTAGTGGCCGGCTTCGTCCTTCTATCGCCAAGTTTAAAAAATTAAGAAGCCGGAAGTGTAATTATAAATAAATAGGTATAACTATTATTCTTAAAGAGAATAATTAGAAATAGGTTTATCGACTTTCTAATAACTAAGTTTATAACTATAGGCCGTCGTTATATAATTCTACCCACCCCTAATACTATAAGCGGACGAAAGAGGCGTATAAAAGGGTTATTACTTTGTCCTACTAATTAGGAATTAAGCCTAGGGATATTTTGGCTATTATTGAGCGGGAGTTTAAGGGTAATATCTTTACTTAGAAAGATATTAATAATTGGCGCTAGAGTATTAGAAAGGGGTAACGAAATAATTACGAGGCTATAGCTACCCTATTTAAGATATTCGATAATATTAATGTTATTTACGTTATTAAATAAGTTAAAAATAACTCTAACCGTCTATTTAGTATTACGTAATCTTAGAAGTTCTATATAGAGTAGTAATAAGTTTACCTAGAGTATTTGGGTATAGATAATACTTATAAGACCAACCGCTATAGTTACCCCCTTACTATTATTACTAGTATAACGAATACTAATTCTATTTATTCTACTACCTTCGGTTTAATTGATAATAAGAGGGTTAAAGGTTTCAATTAATTAGCGGGTATATTTAAACAATTACGTATTAAAGTAGGGGCAATTAAACTAGAGGTTATTATTATAGACTTTAACAACTAATTAAAGACGGCTCTAGTAATAGTATTCCTAAACGCTTAGTAATAGATTTATATATTTTATATTAATTGCAACGTCCTCTTATAGGTAAAGAAGAAGTAGAAGCGGGCCGTTAACGAAGGTAGTGATTTAGACGAGTTTGATGAGGAGCGAGAGCTTATTACCCTTAGCTAGGATGATAAAGTAGTTTTGCAAACGGCTAAAAGTTCTTCAAAAGTATAAAAGGTCTTTAACTATACGTATTATAGTCTTTTTGAGCTCTAGAAAACAGTGGTCTTTATACTTAATAAGCCCAACTTCGTATAGCGATAGAAGTAGTTGATTAATAATTTTGCTAATTAATAGAAGATATTATTATATTTACAAAATACCTATCTGTTTTACCGCTATTAATAGGCGCGTTACTATACTTCCTAATATCGAAATTTTAGTTTAGTAGTTACTTCCCCTAACGAATTAACTAATTACCGGGTAAAAGGCTTCTTAATTAATAATAAGAGTGATCTCTTTACTTTATATAATACTATTTATACTATAATTGAAAGGGAGCGTAATTAATAGATAAAGGAAATCGCTAATTAGGATATTAAAATACGTAGCGAATTCGCTAGGGAAGCGTTTGACGTACTAGGAGATCTACGAAAGCGTATTATATATTGTAGTCTTGATCTTATATAGTACTAGATTCGTATTGCCTAATTTGGAATACCTTCAAGTATAGGGAAAAGGCAAGTACGAAATTTAGGGGAGTGTAATTATACTATTCAAAAGTAGTATAGTATTCCCTACTATTATAAAATATTAATAAAGTTTAAAATCGATAGCTAATTTGGCCGTTGGGATATTTATTACCGCTATTATACTCGATAACTATTAATACGTAATATCTATTAACCCTCTACTCCCTTTATACTTTATTAACGTATAATAAAATTAACGTAATCCCTATTTACGTATTAAGGACCTTAAAATTGCCGATAGAATTAGGGGGCGGTTAAAGAATAGTGCGGTAGAATTGCCGTAAAACTAATAAATTCCTAATATTACGAAAAGGAAGGGGAAGGAGAAGGGGAAGGGGAAGGAGAAGGGTATAAAGAAGGGTATAAAGAAGGGTATAAAGAAGGTAGTAAAGAGTAGTTAAATATTAAAGCTATTACTCCGCCGGCGAAAGTCCTAATTTAAGATAGAGGTTAGTACTAGCGAGAGTAATAGTAAGGCTTTTATCGTAGGCTCTACCATCGAAGTACAAATACTAGAAGGACTAGAAGGATTACCCTCCTTATTAAATCCTTTTGCTTTAGATAACTCGATTATTACTATTGCAATTCGAGTTCTTGTAATAACTTAAGTAGCTCCCTCAAGCGATCCCCTTACTCCTTCAAATTTTAACGAATAGTTTGCCCGCAAGAAACGTATTATAATACGTTCGTCAGTACCTATAGCGGTAATTAGAAGCGGGAGGGCTATTAAGCTTTTAAAAAGGAAATTAGGAGAGTAGAAGGGAATTTAGATAGGTAGTTAGAAATAGATAGTTGAATTTCCTTTGTACGGTTTATTTAATACCAATACGTTATTACGAGATATGGACTGTTAATACTACTAGAACGTTAAATACTATAAAAAATATTATAGGGTTTTATAGGGTTAGGGATTACTATAATACTACGCGGTTAGTTTTATTAGGGTAGATATAGCTAATCGCGTAGTGATACTGCGCGAGTAGAAAAGTGATACTGCGCGAGTAGCATGGCTCTTAATTAAATTATTTAACGACAATAATATTGAATATATTAAAAGGATAGGCCTAAAAGACCTAGAACGGTTACTAGGCTTCGTCTTTACCTTCCCAGCTTGTATAGAAATGGCCAAAATATTTCCCGAGGTTATAATTATCGACAATACATATAATACCAACCGGTTTAACTATCCCTTTTACTAAGTAAATCTCCAACGTCTCCTCTTATTACCTCTTTAGCTAACTATCCCTTTTTAGGTCTCGAACGTCTCCTCTATTAGTATAGTATTTAATTACATCTTTAGTATTATTAACGACGAAAAGGAAGAAGCTTTTAACTTCTTAGTCGAAGTTACCCATAAGTTGAAATTACGGCATAATCTACTAACTCCCTCTATTATTATTATAGACAAATCTAAAGAGATAAAGCAAATACTAAGTAAAGTATTCCTTAATACCCAACAACAGCTCTATTTATTCTACATCACTAAAAACGTTCTATTCAACGCTAAAAAAAAGTAGAAGAAGCAAAAGGAGGATAACGACGATAACTCTAAAAACGAGGAGGGCAAAAATAATTAGGATAATCCGGTTTCCTTTAATCTAATTGATTAAGGCATTTGTTCATCCGTACGAACTAGCGGCACCCCTAGTAAATTAATTGCTAATTCTAGCTCTAACTCTATTATTAAGATTACTAACGATCCCTATAGTATTGTAGCCCTATTCAAGCTCATAATATACTCCAAGACTAAACCAGAGTTCTAAGCAGCTTGGGAAAGGTTGAAAAAGCAATTTGAAGGTCAAATACTAGTACTTCGATATATCTAGAAGAATTGGCTCCCTATTAGAGATCAATAGGCATATTATTATATTAAGAAATATCGTAACTTTGGCGTTAGAGTTACGTCACCAATTAAATCGAATAACCTTAATATTAAAAATTACCTTCTTAACAGTAATAGCAATATTTATAAATTAGTTATTACTATCGTAGAAATAGCTACTAATTAGCACTAGAGCTTCAAGGAGAAGATAGCAAAGTAGTAAACCCGTTAACAATAGGAATATATCGACTATATATATTTACTATAGCGGAAAAATACGAACGGCATCTAGCGTAGAGGAGGTCGTCTGGCCTAGATGAATTAGCTTGCCTAAATAAATCGTCTAGACTAGACGGTTAAGGAGGCCTTTTAATTGGTCAATTTAAGTATGCACTATAAAAGGTCGCTAAAGGTTTTAAACTCAGCGCTACTTCCGGGTAGTAAATTCCCAAAATGACCAAGTCTTTTCAATAACTAATAACCCTAACCCTAAAAATAAAAAAAGGGTACTAAAATAAAGAGGAAGAAACGGTGGTCATTTTGTACCCGGCTAGAAGTTAATCCGGCCTTTGGTTAAGGAGGAATTTTGATTTTAAAAAAATTTGACGAATAAGTCTTTAAGATCACTTGGGGGCTTCTAGGCGCCAAGCTTCCTTTGCTCCTTCTTTCCCAAAGTTCATTTCCTTTTAGAAATTTAATTACCCTATATTAAAGGAAAGAACGTGGCCTGCTTTTAATCAATTAGGCTAATGGCTTAATAATTCTTATATTTGCTTTCTTTTTTGTAATCGCTAGTTCGAATCCTATTAGCGGTCGTCTTTTTTCGGCTACGCGAAAAGTTTCACGCAAAATACCCCTATTTGGGCTTTAAAGTCAAAGTCCCAAACTACTATTAAAAAGACTACTATAATAATTACTAATTAAAGACCCTTATAATAGCCTTTAGAAGGTCCTTATAGGGGTCTTTAACTTTTATTATTTTGTACCCAAATCCGACCAATTAAAAGGCTTCCTCAACTATTTGGCCTAGACGATTTTATCTAGCCTAGTTTACTAAATTGCTTTAAGAACTGAGGTTGGGCTAAACGCCCCTATCTGCGCTAGATGCCCCCTATATATTTCTACTGCGGTAGGCAAGCTACCGCTATAAATTAGTTATATTGCCCTCGAATTAATTAATTACAAATACCTTTAAGTAGAGAAGTATACACTAACCAATTAACGTAAAGATCCGCCCTCTCTAGAGCCCTACTCTATTAAATATAGTGTCCCTACCTAATATAGACTCCCTTATCGTTATATTATATTTAATAAGTTGGCTACAAAAAAGGTATTAAAATTTACCTATATCTACCCTCGTTAGCATTACAAAGAACCACTCGTACGTTCAATCCCCTATCTTTCTATTTATCTATATATAATTGCTAACTAATCTTTCTAATAAATTCAATAAGATTTCAACAATTTCTACCTTCGACTTCGAAACCCCCGCGTTACTCCCACGAAAAGAGGCCGCCCCAAGAACTCTACCAAATCTATCCCTAACGAGTACACCCTTCCTACAAACCCAGAGGCAAAAGAGAAGACTCCCAAGACCCCCAAGAAGGCCACACCAGCCTTAAAGGGCAAGAAGAAGGCTACACCAACCTCAAAGAGCAAGAAAGGGAATAAGAAGGTTAAGCCTATTAAATAGAACAACCGCCATAACCTTCCTCGCCTACAGCCGAACATACGACGTCACAAATCTCACTAGGAGAGTAATAATATTGACGAGCTTACTCCCAACTCTACGAAACGGTCTACTAAACGTAAACCTATGCAATAGCCGGTTAACTCTAATAATTCAAACTATAGTAGCGAATCGGATATAACATCTAAAAGCGAGCTGGAGCTGGTGCTAGACTACGTTCAAATAATTACACTAGAACTAGAATTAGAATCAGAGCCAGAATCAGACTCAGACTTAGACTCTCTAATAATCCCGCTTTTAAACTACCTCCTACCTCTAGAGCTCCCCCCTCTAGAGCTCTCTCTAAAACTCTCCTAAAGCTCTCTCCAGAGCCCTCTCTAGAGCTAGAATTACAGCTAGAATTTACTCCAAAGCCGTCTCCAAACCCCTTTCTTAAAGACTTCCCTATTGTACCAAAGCCAGAGCCCTATTAATCGTCTCCAGAGCAATAGTAGTCGTCTCGAGAGCCCTCTCCAGAACTAGTACTAGACTCTATTCAAGTAACTACAATAGAGTCCAGCTCCCCTATCAAGCAAGCAGTTAACCGTAAGAGAGCCAAAGCAGCCAATTTAGAAGTAGAAGTCTTACCTACTCCCAAGGTTACACGAACTAGTCGTGTAAGCAGGCCCAGTCAGAAGGCGAGCCAACAGTAGAGGTAAACACCATACCAAGGATCACGAGATTACCTTATTCATAGCTAGTACTATAGTCTTTTGTAGTGTAAATAAATGCTATAAAACTATCCCATATACAAAACATTATGTGCCATAGAAATCTCCATACAAAACTATGTCGTTGAACATCGCTGTCATTTTTTCATATACGTGTAATACGATGGAATTTACGATGTAAATGCTATTTTACGTTAAAATTACTTCTTACCTGCGGGACCCCCAGAGCTGGATACCATCAGCTAACCGTCTGGAGACGGTAAGTCGCACGCATTACCATACAGTGCAACTTACCATACATAGACCGTCTGTAGATCTGTACGGTAAGTTGATCTCCTACGGTAAATTGACATCGCACCTTCCCAGGGACCAGTTTTGCACCCAAATGGTACTGGCTCCTGCCAGTCCTGGGTCTGGGCCCCGCATGGCGGCTACTGCACAGAAAAATCACAATGGGAAGTCGCGAACGAGGTGTATAAGCGTGCATTTATCTACGGATCTGCCTGCTGCCGCCTACCTGCCTGCCGCCCACCTGCCTGCCGCCCGCGCACGGTCCACCTCGCTGCCCGGCGCCCACCCTGCTGCCCGGCGCCCAGCCCACGCACGGTCCCTGCTGCCCGGGGCTCGGCCCAGCGCCTGCACCCGGCACTGCCGGCGCACGGCCCGGCGCCGCCCGGCATTCCCGGCACTGCACCGCTGCCCGGCGGCCGGCGCTGCGCGCCGGTTCGGGATGCAATCATGATGCAATTGAGCGATCCGATTGATGCGATGGGATTGAACTTACAAGCGAACGATGCGATTGATGCGATGCGATTGCATGCACAGAAGACGGATTGATCCAATGCGATGCGGTGCCTGGTCTGAAGTGTGGTCAACTATCATTCAGGGGTTAGTGGAACTGCAAGTCAGTGCAAATGAACTTCGAATGCACAGATGGACATCGCGTCGAATGCACAGATGAGACTTCGAATGCACGGATGACTGTTGATCAGCATGTACCAAATGCATAACGCTAACAGACAGGGCACTGGATATCAGACGAGGTACAAGACTGTGATGCGCATTGATCGAAACTGTTACTAGATACTGCGAAACGTTAATGTCAGTTAGCATACCCCATCCGACGCCGTGATCTATCTTGATCATGAAGACAGCAAAACATACCATGAATCATCCAGGCCAACAGAATCCTGCGAAGCATTGATGTCAGTTTGCATACCACCCAAAGCAAGAAGACGAAGACAATGGCATACCATAACTACATCCATATGATGTCCCAATCTACCAGGACCCAGCGAGGTTGATGGCCACCACCGCCTCTCTGGCGTTCATGGACTTTCGAGATGTCTACGATATATACCCTGTTTGTAAGTAAAGCTGGCAAACCAATGATCAGGGGCTCACCCGTATCCTCGACAAGCGGTAGCTCAAGTGCCAGATCTATGTGATCTATCGGCTTTACCTTGGTCAGCACAAGGAAAATGCGGCGTTCATCGTACTGCTTCTGCTCGTGTGCAAAGATATGATCGATACGGCCGATGTTGTTGTCGTCGGCGCCGGCCGCGCCGGGGCGGTGGTATCTGACATGGTTACCCACGCTAAAGGTGTGACGCCGGAGGGTACTGAACACGGGCCATATAGTGACTATGGTTAGCAAATCCGATCTCGGTTGAAAATAGTGCTCGGGCGTGTTCTTGGGGGACAGTTGTGCTCGGACGTGTTCTTGGGGGGTGTTGTCATATGTACGTAGGCGACGAATTGTGCCATCAGATGTACGTAGGCGTACGAATTGTGCCATCAAATGTGCGTAAATGTGTGCTCTATGTGCGTTTATGCTGACGTGTGCCGACTTCATGCCGATATCATGCAGACCACACAAGTGCGTTACATTGAGCCTGGTGTTCAGACTCTTGGAGTGACAATGCTGGTAAATGCCGCTAATAGTCGACTCTATTGTCTGCCAGCTGGCTCGGGGAGTTCGGTGTCTGGTATGGGCATGGGTAGGGGATGGGAGTATGGATAGACGTACTTGTCTGCAAATGATACCCGTTTGCTGTACTGTAGGTTGCCAGCTACAAACCTCAAGATCCCTGGCATACCGTAATCTAAATCGTATGCTCTAGATAAGGTACGACGGAATGGATCAGATATTGATGTAGCGGAAAGCGGTAGGTAAGACTCAGTAATAGGGTGGTAGACTCGGCGTATTGTCGTCTCTGTGAACTTGCTAATAATGCTCGGTCGGATGTGCGTGTCGTTTGCAGAGTCTGGGATGTCGAATTCCGATTCTTCGATTAGCTTGATCTTCTTTGTATTGGGTTGCTCGTCTTGATGGATTAAGCTCTCGAATAGATTGGGGGCTTCCCTGACGATGTGCCTGATTTGATCGGTTAATTCGATGTCGTCGGCGAACGAATTGAGTAGTGCAAATCGGATGGTGTGGACAATGCGCTCTTGCTCGAGGATCTACCTTTCAATATCTCGGCCGTTCGTCGTTTCTGCTGTCTTTTTGAGGCGCCTGTCGTTGTTGTCAGTGTTTATTCAACCTTGTCGCCCATGATCCCGGGCGCCGGTTTTGTGCGTCAGATTTGTGGCCCAGGTCACGTGCCGCAAGCTGCCCTGCATTGACTGTATCTGTGCTCTGTGGTGCCTGTGCCTGGCGGGCGCCAAGACTTTGGTTCAGGGGTAAACACCATGCATGACTTGAACTTACTTGTGATACTTTTCTTCCGCCAGAACGTTCAACAAACCAGGCGGACCATACTGTTCGTAAAGGTCGGCATAATGCACGCCCAGATGCACATTTGGCCGAAGAGCCTTCTTGATATATTTTTTGGCACGCTTGGGAAGGGTAGTCGCTTCTGCAGCGGCCGTGGCCACTATACCCCCTTCTTCGTCTTCCGCCATGATATTGTCCGCAATTTCTTCTTCTTCCTCGTCTTCATCAGGGCCGCTTGCTGCTGCAGTTGTGCCAGCTGATATTGATGATCTACGAGAGGATACCTGTGAGGGTAATTGATTTGGCCGAGTACGAGATATGGATGGATTGTTCTTTGCCTTCGGATTATTGGCAGTGGCTTCTGCTGCTGCGTGGCATAGTTTAGTGTACTAGTTTCTAGCACCCAAGACATAATAGTCTATCTTGTTGTATTCGGCCTCAGTATTTCTGGTGTTCATTAATACGTAGTTACTTTGAGCCATGGTAGCTAATGCTCTAGTAAAACCAAAGAGTAATCGAATATCTGCTTTATATGCTATTTGCTCGTCTTCGTCATCTCCACGGTCTGGCTGAATAATAGACTTCTATGCTTCCCATGCATGCTCCTCGATATGCTCTTTACGAAGCCAGGCTGCAAAAAGAGGCGGCGTAATAATAGACCATTTGGCGTGGTCGGTTAGGGTGTAACTGGGAAGGTAAGAAATGGGGGAAGGGAGAGTAGTCTAGCCGGTTGGAAATGGCCAATGCCGGATAGTACGACTATATTCCGTACGTGCTTTTGATGTTAAGAAAATATTTAACAACATCTCGTGTGTTTCTGCTACAATGCCTTTGTATTTGGAATGAGCAGGATCAGGTGGCCGTGTAAGGATGATATTTAATGCCGGTGTTAGATCAAATAATGCTGGCCGAGTCTTACTAACCCCCTATTGAGTCCTGTATATTGCTTGGTTGCCTTTGGTGGTTATATTGACGTCGACCTCGTGTCGTATTTGCATATGCTGGTGATGGTACCGGTTGAGTTCTGGCGATGAATTGAAACCTTCTAAGACATTCTGCTGGTTGACAATGTGATCTGGGCCAATGTAACAAAAACGACAGAATTTATAACCAGCCATGCCAACTACACTAGCGTTCTGATTCTGTTGAGGCATGTTACTAGTATAACACATGGTAAATACTGATACTAGTGTTGGCCGTCCTTCCACCTGCATCATTACTGTGCCCTGGTCTAACGGCATTAGACATCCCAAAGCCTTAACGATATCGTTGAAGTTTGATGCATGGGGTCCTAAGACGATGGGGAAAATGTTGGCATTGCGTGCTCGGGTATTATATGGTAGGCCAGCCGGTGACTGGTAAACACCCATGACAGATCTGTATGCATTGCGATATACACCAAACCCATCGATGAACGTCAACACAGGACAGCTAAGAACATCAAGGCCGCCATGAACTCGGTCCCATTGATCCTCGAAAGTCTTGCGGCCGAATTCTTTGATTTCTAGCTGTGCCCGAAGAGGTGGTGTGAATGCAAGGGGGTATATCTTCATCTTGGTGACAGATGTACTGGCAGTGCGTTCTTGTGAAGACCCTTGTGAATCGACCTGGTATCCATCTGGGTCATCTCTGCCAGCTTTATCCAAGACACGACGAACGAAGAAATGGCCACTTTTCCATTCAATGTCAGGCTCTGTCGTGTACTTCTTGAACCGCTTTTTCTGTGCCTTTTTGTTGCCAGTGCTAACGGGTGGACTGGGGTCATCCAGAATATCACCGTCAAAGTAATTAACAACGACGGGTGCAAACTGGTCAGCCCAGTGTTGAAGGATCCAGTACTCCTTATCGAGGCGTATGATCAGTTCGTATTGTTCGAATGCCATGTCCTGACCGATTTGGTAATGTGCTCTAAGCCCAGGAAAAAAGTCTTGATCTATGTGGTTGATATCTATGCATTCATTGATGATCATGGTAATTTCACCAGCATATTCCTCGACGTCGGAAGTGAAATTCTTGCCTACGGCTTTGATACGACCAATGTGGATGCGGTATTTAGGGTGGTCTTCTGGTAAGCGGCAATGGCAGTTGCCAGTCTCCCTGCAGCAGTAATAGTATATAAAGTCTGAAGGAAAAATGGCCTTGCCATTGTCTTCCGAATTGTTGATAAAGTGTGTATATTCGCTAGAGGTTGTTCGAATTGACGATGACCAGCAAAGTGTATGGTACAACTCTGTTGGATTGTCGACAAAGTGTGCTATGCCCCTGTGCATTGCTGTTAAAGCAGTATCGGAATTGAGGAAGGCCTGGAAAAGGGAATGTGGGTCTATGAAATACAGGGGTCCCGGGACCGTTGATGGGTCAAAATCGGAATCATCTTGGCCGGGGACGCCTTGTTGTTGTTGTTGTTGTTATTATTGTTATTGGTGTTATTGCCTTTTACGACTGGCCGATTCAGTCTTCATCCTTAAAGTTTACAATAGAACTTTAGCCATCCGTATATCGAGCAATGGTAGCCGTCTGGTAGTGCGGTTTTTCAATGTTTCCAATTGTTTTGGTAGGCGTTGGATGTCGACTATGGGCCTCCCGTCTTGGCCACGTAAAATACCCAGAATTTCGACCTATGCTTTGTACCACTTCTGTGAACGCCTGTTGATAATGGTATATAAGCCAACGGCCATCTGAAAATCTGTTAAATACTCGTGTCGATTGCAATAATGATGAATCAATTCCGACGTATCAGAAATAAGGCCGCGGGATGTGGCGCCCTGTGGGATGTCTGCACCTGGTTCTTGCTCGATTTGTTCCACCCATTCATCCACGAAGTCTTCTTCGAATGCGACTGTCTCTGGCTCTTGCATTTCTCGATCAAAGTCGCGCTTATTGTACTCGAGATCAAGGCGCAGTTGCTCTTCGTCGAATCCAGCAGGCAGGAGGTCGTCTATGTCGGCATTCATCAGATTTTCGAGTCTGCGCCGTATGTCTGCAAGGTCCATGCCTTCGAAAACATCGTCTTGATCAATGATGCCTGTGAAATTATTAGTAACGCGGTCACCTCGATACAAGTCAGACCTAACTCACCTTTATCACTACCTTCGTCATTACCTTCAATATCCTCCCAGTTGATGTCATCGTTGTTGTCGTGTGCCACGCCTGTATTAGATATAACTGTATTATTGTCGCCATCGATCAGCGGGGCGAAACTTGGTGATCTTGATCTTGAACGTCGAGGTTGACTGGGTTGATATGGATATATCCTGGGGAGGGGCACGCGTCTGCCGTAGCCAACTCTGAGGGGCGGTGGCCTGTTGACGATACGACTTACCCACAAGGGGGGGTCGTCGTCTTTGTCTGCCTTGGTCCTCCGACGGGGCATGGCGGGCGGGGTTGCTGGTCTCAAAGATAGACGGCCAGGGCAACCAGAAGAGAGTTAGATGCAAAATGGAGGGTTGTAGAGTAGAGGGTTGCAGAGGGGAGAGATAGAAACAGCAGAAGAGAAATCTACTGAAAGGCGACAAGGCAACCACAAGAGAGAAAGATGTAAATGGGAGAGATGTAAACGGGAGGGTTGCAGAGTAGAGAGTTGCAAATGGGAGAGCTGCAAGGCTGCTTGAGAGCTCGGGAGCCTTGTAGAATGGCCAAGCAACTAGACAAAGACGAACAGGGCAACCAGAAAGAGTTAGATGTAAAGGGGAGAGTTAGATGGAAAGGAGGGAGATGTAAAGGGGATATTTAGAATTGGTACTTACGTTATGCAAGAGGTCTCTTATGTAAAGGGCAAACTGCATAATCTAATCTACCTCTTATGTATTCATCTGAGACATTCACACATAAACAAACAAACAAACAGATAAGGTATTGTGGTCGTGTGCCGTGTATCAGGGTCTAGATGAACCCTTTCCTATACCGAGCGACCCTTGTCAATCTGTTACGTTCCCCTGCTAAGATTGGGTACCTTATATTTACTGCCGATTATAGGGGTCCAGAATGCGGATGAACACCCGGCCCCCACAATCAGCCGCCTTCTAGACCCATATTGCACTTACGTGAATGCCTGCAAACGAAAGTCAACACTACAAACCATCACTACTTTACCTGTCGTTATTAATATATAGCACCCCGCCATTTCATCTAGTCTTTTGAAACTATTCACCTGCGCAGAAGCGACTCATTATACCCCGCGCGCACAATAACACTGCCGTTATCAACAATGCCCCGCCATCTAATCCAATCTTGTAAGACCATTCACTAGCCAAAGGCGGGTAGAATGTCGAAGGCGATAGGATGATTGACTGCAGTCATCTGCGCAGTACCCCGCCGTCTATTTGAACCTTTGAAACCATTTACGGCTAGAATGAACCAGAAGGCAGCAAACAAGCAAACAATCACCCCATCGAAGGCGGTAGAACTATCGTGATTATATTCACCGGTCGTTATGGTTACTTGCTACGCTATTTCATCCTATTATTCGAAAAGTACCGCGTAGTCTGGACTGGTTGACGATTAGGCAAATACATATCTCGACCCGCCTTCTCCCCTCTTAACCCTCCCCTCTCAAACTTCCTCCTCTTTCAAACTTTCCCTATTTCAAACTTCCTCCTCTTTCAAACTTTCCCTATCAACCAACTCTCCCCTCGACTTCAACCGATAAGTTGAGCACCCCAATCTCTGCCGTCGTCAACCTTTTCTTTATCAAGCGGCTAGTTGAGCACCCCCATCTCTGCCCTCATCGCGTCATCAATAAGACCTCGACTGGTTTGCGACTACTGCAGTGCCAAGTCCCTCCCCACTTTGCAAGCTATTCTAGATTATTGTTACCGTGAGTATTACCTTGATCTGACTGCGCGCCTGACTATTCGATTGATATCATCATTATTTAGATGGAGGGCTCTGCAAAGAGGAAGAGGAAACCCGCCTCTGCGGCCAATCCCTAGACGGCCAAGAGGACTGTCAGCTTTGAGGGTTACCAAGATGACGGTACCCGCAACCGCGAGGAGTTTTATGAGGATGAAGCTCTCGATTTCGAATATGAGAAAGATGTGGAACAGCAGATTACCAGCAGTGCGCCTGCGTCGCCTACTATGAGCCCTGCAAAGCCGGCGCATGCACCTGCTTATGCCCAGGAGCGCTTCGGTATTACCGGCACGGGCACTCGTGAACAGGCTCTCAAAGCACAAGCACAAGTAAGCTGTTGACATGATCTATACCATACTACACACATTTGATATATGATACTAATATTCTTGATAGGGCCAACGCAATATTACTTCGCCGGCTGGACCAAGCCCGCGCACCGTGGTGAAAAAGAACTTGAAAAAGACCGCGGCTTATGCCGAGTCTACTGCGACCACTTCAACCGATCCCTTGGTCAAGGATTCCCAGGCGGCAACCCGCCAACCTCCCCGTCAACCCCGTCAACCCATTACCAACCCCTAGGTGATATTATATGGCCGTTATGGACAACATTAATAACATCCAGTCTAAGATAGTTCCGTACCTCGCCTAGACTTTCCACAAGACCTATTAAGCTTTTTGTCTAATAGTAGTACTATGCCGAGTGACAGTAGTGGCCTCTCGAAATACTAGACTTGGTTACCAAACCGTTAGTAACAACTTCCCCCTTCTGGTCGTGGTCGTGGCCAGCATCTCCCACCTCCCGGTGGCCGTGGTCAAGGCCAACAACTTCATCCCCTTGGTCGTGGCAGCGGTCGTGGCCAACCCCCCCCTCTTGGTCGTGGCCGTGGCCAACAACTCCCCCCTCTTGATCGCGACAGTGGTGGTCGCGGCCAGTTTCCCCCACAGCACCCATTTGCCCCTCGTGGCCAGTAAGGTTAGCAAATCCAGTAAGGTCAACAAGGTCAGCAAAGCCAACAAGCCCAGCAAAGCCAGTAAACCCCGTAGCAACAAGGCAAAAAAAAATTTGTGCCCGCTTGGAAACGGAAGCAAACGTCGCAAAAGGATCACTTGCGTGATGACCAGAGTGTAGCTGCCGCAAGCGAGTTCAGCACACAGCCTCTTACATCTATCGAAAAGGTCAACGAGGAAGCCCGTAAACGGGAAGCACAGAATCAGGAGCAGGCTCGTCGTCAAGCTGAACTTGATCGCCAAGCTGAGAAAGATCGATTGGATGAAGCAGACCGCATTGGTGAAGAAATCGAGGAGCTCAAAGACAAGCAGAGACAACTTGAAATGCAGCGGGAAAAGGCCAAGCAACCTCGGGAAAAGGCCAAGCAACCTCGGGAAAAGCCCAAGCCAATTGAAATTGAAGACGATGGAGATGAAGATGATTCTGATGACGAACCTTTGACTCCAAGGCGGGCCAAAAGAGCAGAAGAGAATCTAGCCAAGAGGATTACACAGCTCAACAAGAAGGGATCTAAGAGGACACCGCTTTCACCATCATTCTTCACCAAACCCAGCACCACATCCAGCATTCAGAAGCCGCCCACTACAACTACCACAAGCCAAGATACCGGCGTTCATTCAGCAATGGGCATTGAAGCCATGTTTTCAACCACTGCCAAGGTCGATGATCAGCAAATCGATGAAGATGATGATGATGACCTTGGCGACATTGGTGCTCCTGGTCCATCTGGTCCTTCTGGCACTGGCGCATCTGGTCATGGCATTTCTGGTGCATCTGGTGGCTTCGATGACGAAGATGAAGAGTTTGGCGAACTTGGTGCTGGTCCCTCTGGTGCTGGTCCTTCTGGTGCTGGTCCTTCTGGTGCATCTGGTGGCTTCGATGACCAAGAGGCTTCTGGTCCTGTCTTCGGCGATGACGATGAAGAGCTTGGCGACTTTGATGCTTCTGGTCTATCTGGTCCATCTGGTCGTGGTGGTCATGGTCATGGTGGTCATGGCACTTCTGGTCATGATGGTCATGGTGGTCATGGTGCTCGTGGCGGTCGTGGTGGTCTACAGCCAGAAACGCCCGACCGTGGTGGCCGTGGCCGTGGCCGTGGCCGTGGCGGTTCAAGCAGAAGTCGTCGAAGATATGACGGCACCGGTCGCCTGGAAGATTCCTACCCGGAACATTTCTATGAGCCAACCCGTGCTAGTCTCTGGAGTCTTCGAGAGACTGGTAACGTGCCCTCCCGCCTACAATATGATCCTATTGAGGATAACTACCGTTACGTCCCAGACCTTAATTCAACACCTCTCCATACCGATATTCCCAGAGGCATCACCGTGCCGAAGGATGATCCAGCCGTCATCAACGAGATCAACAAGGAAGTCCGATGGTCATTGTTCTTATTCTATTACAATTGGTTCGCCGGCTCCATCGTCAAAAGGGCATGCAACTTCTAGATCGACCCTCGAAAAAGTAGGTTCAAGAACCTTCGTGAATATGCTCTGGATACTTATCGGAGCTTGAAGTCTCACCACCTTATCGTGGCTATGCGGTCCTTTTTCAACGATATTGTCTCGGACAACCCGTATATTCTAGAGTACGACTTAGATACCCCAAATCCGGAGTATAAGGCTGCATTCAAACGACTGGTCTCGAGTTGGATCAACAAACGCACTTTCGATCAAGTGTATTCCTATATCGCTAAGTACATCAACTACGAGGCTTCATTTGGTAATAAGCAATCACTTGCTTGGTTTTACCTTGAGATAGAGCTTTGGGACATGGGCATGGTTTGGCTCAAGGTTATTAAATCCGAACGGGCCATGAATGAAGGCCGCCCCCCTGGCAAGACTTGGGTTACCGACGAAAATATGCGCCGGGACATGCGTGGTAAATACGGAAGTCTGCCATTCCATCCAAGGTATAAAGGTGTCGAACGGGACCAGTTCATTGATATGCCTTTGGAACTCGTACCCAAAATCATCCAGCCAGCCAGAGCCCCTGATCTGGATTACCTGGAAGACACCCTCGTGGATGCCGATGAACTGCCTCCTCCACCAAGGACCGACAATCACCCCATGGCCAGTAAATGGCGCCTTATGCCAGCGGAAGAGCATGATGTGTTTGGTCCAAGCCATCCTGAAAACAGAGGTGGTGGCCGTGGGTATTACGAGGACAGGACTGGTCGTGGTTACCAAGGTGGCTACGTTGACTACCGTGGTTATGACCAAGGCAGATATGGTGGTGATGACAGCTATGGCGCTGGACATGGCTATGATGGTGATGACAACTATGGCGCTGGACATGGCTATGGTGCTGAACCCCAACGCAGATATGGCTATGGCAATGAGAGCTATGACGCTGAATATGGCTATGGTGCTGAACCCCAAGGCAGACATGGCTATGATGATGGCTACGACACTGGCGGTCAATACAGCTATCAGGACATGGGCAGAGGTGGTCAGCAGCATCATGGCGGTCAACACAGCTATCAGGACATGGGCAGAGGTGGTCAGCAGCATCATGGCGGTCAACAAGGCTACCAGAGCATTGGCAGAGGTGGTCAACATGGCGGTCAACATCATGGCGGTCAACAAGGCTACCAGAGCATTGGCAGAGGTGGTCAGCATGGCGGTCAACACCATGGCGGTCAACAAGGCTACCAGAGCATGGGCAGAGGTCATGGTGGTTATGGTCAAGATAACAGCATGGCCCAGGAGAGTCGTGAATACACGCCTACTCGCTCCGAGTTCGAACGTCAGCGTCAAGTTGGTGGTGGCCGTCGGAATGTCCAGCACGGCGAAGCCGCGGCACCTCCCGACCCACGCGATAGACGTAGGCAACCGCCGCCGCCTGACAATACTGGTGGTGATCGTTATCATCGTGGGGGTGGTCCTCCCGGTGGTCCTCCCGGTGGTCCTCCTGGTCGTGGTGGTGGTCGTGGCGGCCAGGCAATGTCTTCCTCAACAGTTATCGGCATCACACCCCCTATTCCCAGGCGTACTCGCATGCCTATCACTTCGACACAGGACTCGGAGAGCATGCTCGTCGCTTCGACACTGGAGTCTGAGACCTTGGCTGGTATGAAGTCCTTGCACCTTTAAGTCATTCAGCATTGTCAGAGTTATCCATATAATTATTGCACCGATTAACAACATCAGCATCGCATTCAGCATCCCAGCATTCAGCGACACTTTCAGGCATGCATTCAGCATCACAGCATTCAGGCATGCATTCAGCATCACAGCATTCAGGCATGCATCTGGCGTTGCAGCATTCGGAATCGCAGCATTCAGGGGCGCATTCAGCATCACAGCAATCAGCGACGCTTTCAGGCATGCATTCTTCAGGCATGCATTCGACGGTTACAGACAGGTAGACCTTCATATTGTTCTTCAATGTACTGTTTAGTTCTTCATGTGGTGGCATTGTTGATGTTGGTGATGATGTTGATGATGCATTTGGTGAACGTGGCCCGTGCGCACTGACCTTTGCGACCGTGGGCGCTGACGTGGCCCGTGCGCGCTGACTTGGCGGTCTTTAATTGGCAAGACCCCAACGTCGCGATTGCCTTTATAATATTTGCGACCGTGAGACCCACCGCGCGATTGATTTTGACATGTAAAACGGGCAAGAGCCCACGATGATGACTTCCTTTCTGGGCCTTTTTGACGACTTGGCGCGGCATGGCGCCCTACGGTAAAATGTCCTCTGACGGTAACTTGTCAACCAACGGTAAGTTGTGCAACTTACCATGCCCTGATGGTAAGCTGATGGTAAAAATCTGGCTATGGTCATTTCACGGTAAGAGCATGGTAAGTAGGCCCCTATAGACCCCTAGCTAAGTTAAATTCGGGTGCCCGGATAGGGATGGGTGCCCGTGTAAGACGACCCGGGTGCCCGCGGAGTGAACGCCATTATTATCGTCAAATAACTTAATTAGAGTACTAATAGGGGTATAGCCTTCGAAATTACGACGACGAATACGTACGCATACGTTATATATATCGGCTTATATATATACGGATTTAGGAAAGTCCTTTCGTACTATAGTAGTAATCTCTTGAATTCGTATAGTATTGAATTTAGAAGTTTCGTCGATCTTCTTAAAGATTTTTGGCTTTATTTTACGATATTAGGGGTACGCTAATAAGTATTAAGACTAGCCGTAGTTGTAGACTTAATTATTTGGGTTAAAATATAATTAAAAGTACTAAAGACTATCGCCTTTAGTATTTTTATTAGCAAATCCCTTCTATTAACAATTATACTTTCTTAAAGCCGTCTTTCGAATAGTTGTTTTAAACTTACGTAATTTACTATAGCGGTTATAAATAAAGTAATACTATATATAGTCTTTAATATTAAATTTGCTGCGACCCTAAGTACGAGTAATTGTAAAGCCGTAATCCTTTGCCTACTCGTTGACGGATTATTAAAGACTTTCGATTATAGCTGCGGGAAGTATAGCGCTAGAGGGTAGGTTAGTAAAAATAGTATTCCCTTGGGCGGAGCCTAATGTGCCCGAGGGAGATAGTAAAACGCCTATATCTGCCCAAACGACCAAGGAGATGCCAAGACGCTTACCCAAACCCAAAATACTAAGAAAAATATCACCAGATATTACTAATACCAAAACACCAACAGAAATATCACCAGATATTCCAAACTCACCCTCCCACTCAAATTCCCGCTCAAATTTCTATTATTATCCCAAATAATCCTAAATAACGTTCTAATCGTCTCTAATCTCTTTATAATCTCTACCTCTCCCATCTACTATCGCCAGCCCCTATAAGGGGGTACTATAAGGGCCCTATAGTATAGCGGCGTACGAGGACGTTTAAAGCGCTATTATTAGTATAAGTAGAGAGATTATATATTCGAATCCTATTTGTAATTCTTTCTTTCCCTCTTTCTCTATAATATAACTATTATAAACGTTTTATTTCGTCTACGCTAATCTCTTATAGTATTATATAATCTTATCCGTTTGGGGTAACCGAATTAGGGAAAAATTACTTATAAAAATCCTATGATATTAATATAAGGTAAAAAGATTAAGGTATAATTAAAATGGGTTATCCTTTGTAATAAGCTTAGGATATTTCGTACTCTAGAGACTTCGGGTGGGGCGTACTTTATAAGTCTTAAATTCTTTTTTGCTTTTTTTTTATTAAGTTTTTACTTATTATATAGTCTTGAATATTAATTATAGTTACGAAAGTGCTAATTTAAATATTTATTTACTAAGTTGTTATTTATTATTGAGTTTTAAACGTTAGTTATAATTACGAAAATATTTATTTAAATTTTTATTAACGTAGATTTTACTATTATATTTATCTTTATAAATACCTTATTAATTTATTTCTATCCTTATTAATTCCTCTATATTTATATTAATTAACTACCTCTCAACTACGGCGGTCTGTTAGTATTAATACTTTTGCGAGGTCTTCTATAAGGCCTTTTTATACCCGTATTAATTATATTACTTACTCTAGTTAGAATATTACTAATTCTACTACTAAGCGGTCTTTTACAACGTCTATTACTACAAGCAATTCTAATAGTATTAATTAGTTATTATATAGCGGTAGCGGTATTAGTAAGCGGTCTACCGCGTAGTCGACTACCAGCTCTATTACTACAAGGTCTATTACGTCTTCTTCTCCGGGCCGGCCGGTTATTACTAGTATTATTATTATTATTATCAATATTTCCCGGTCCCGGTAATAATTCCCGAAATATATTGGAAACCGGAGGAAGCCCGAAATTATTACTACGTATATAATAAGGAGGTAACGGTTTGTTTAGCTTTAGTTATTGAAGTATACGTTTAGCGATATTTACAATTCGATATATAACGGTCTTAATATTAGTAGAATAGAGGGTATTAATTTCGAAGGAGTAATCGAATATAATATTTTAGAGCGTTTTAATACGGGAAATAGCTATATAAAATAAGTTAATTATAAAGTCCTTTTAGGATATATTTAATATAGCCTTGTCTAGTATTTAGCCTTACGATTTATATACTATAATAATATATATATTGGTTAAAGGGAATTGCTTTCTCCTATACTCTAGAACCCCTTTAGTAAATATACGAATAACCCTTTATATAGGGATAATTCGTATTAGATTTTCAATATTAGGATATATAACTTCTATATCAATATCTTCTTAATAGTTAAAACCCTTATAATTTGGGAAATATACGAAGATAACGAAGGGGGAATCGCCTACTTCTAGACTATAAAGTAGTAAAGAGGTTAATAAAGTAATTAAATTAGATTGGAGTTTAAATACCGGATTGGATTAGACTTCAAATATTAATTAACTTATTGAATATTATAATAAATAATAACATCTTATACAAAATTAACAATCGTACTAATAGTACCGTTAATAAGTCTAGTATTAATTTAGAGGTTTTTAATTAATATAACTTTAATACCCTTTAAAATAGTTAACTTATTGTATAGATTTCTAATATTAGTATATTTAATACTTTTAGCGGTAGTAAATAAATTCTAAGCCTTAATAATAAAAATAGGTATTTATAGACCTTCTATATATTTAGTATTGTATTCGTTAATTATAGTATTAGTAGAGTAAATATATAAAGTATTATCGAATATCTTTTATTCTAATAGAGGTAAAGCGTATTTATAATAGGAGGATAATAATATCCAATTAGTAATAATAGGGTTATTATTTCGTAAACTTTTTAAAACTATACGAAATCTAGTTTAGTTATTACCCTATTAACAAACGATCTACTATAATTCGATAGACTAATTAAAATTGTAATAATAGGATCGGCTACTACGCTATACAAAATCTAATTTACTAACCTTCTTTTTCCGTTTCTACTCTTCTATTTCGTTGGGGAACCTACTATTAGTATTCTCTTTACCAATTACTTTAAATTACGTATTTAGGTTATTAGTAAATTTAGGGGTTTTTTAAAAGAATAGAGGTTTCTATCCAACCGGGGGTAATTAAAAGAAATCCTTTAGTAAAAGGATATTAATACCGCTAAACCTCTTACTTTAGTCTTTTATAAATACTTAATAAAGACGGTTATTAATAAAATATATATATTTCAAACCTAATATAGATTTTTTATTAATAATAAAATATTTACACTACCGAAGGTTGTTTTATAAGGTAGTTAAGGAATTACCTTCCAAATTAGCTAAATTTCTAATATTAAAGGGAAGTTTAAAAAGGGAATGTAGAGTAATACTTTTAATATTATTAACGGCTTTACTAATAGGAATAGTACGAGTAATAGAGTTGAAAAGGCGGTAATCCGTTACTATTTATCTAAATTTATATAAAAGTAGACGAATTAGATAGGATTTATTAGTACCACCTCGACTATTAACCTATATAAGTAATTAATTTAGACTCTAGCTATTAAGGACTTATTAATAATAATTAATAAATAGGTTAAAGATTATACGTTATTTAATATTAAGGGTATTATATATTCGTTATAAAATAGGGTCGGGGTTTAGTAGGTTGAAATAGTTAACTCGATTCTTCTAATAGTCGTTGGTATCTATAGGGATCTATTTTTGAAAGCGAGTATAATTTTTATACTAATTATAATCAATATCGATAAAACGGCGACCTAAATTATTTTCGAGATCGTTATTATCGGGGTCGTTAATTATATTAGGGTTATCCCTAGATTCATATTATATTAATTGATATTAAAAATATAGAATTAGATATTCTTACTTTACTATATCTTCCTAATTAGGCCGATCTAGTCGCTCTTTAAATCCTTCTTCAAATTCTTCCTCTCGTTCAACTAAGGGAGGATTATTATAATAATCTTTAGGGTAAGCCAATTTATTAATATAAATTTTACAATATACTATATATACTTTATCGAGGGTATTATAATAAATATTATCGATAACGTAAGGGTTATTAGGCCTTCTATAAGGGTAATATAGTATTAGTTTAATACAATTGAAATTCTTGCGGTTTTTAATATCCTCTTCTAATTTATAGATAGGAAAGTAGTTGATAACCCTCTTCTTAACTCAATTCGTAAGAGGTTTTAGACAGGGAATATTAAATTCGAATTTCGTAATAAATTTGAAGTATAAAATATAAAAATGTATTTTATTACAATTTATATATTTCTAATAAGGTAATTATATTTGCCGAGCTTTACTAGTAGTATTAATATAAATACTACTATATCCCTTATTATTATCGCCTCTAGCCGTATTAAGGGTAGTTTGCTTATCTCCTTAAAATATATTTACCTTTAGATTAAGGATAATAGTACTTCTATTATTTCGGTAACGATAGTTAATTATAATAATATAGCGGGTGTTTTCTTATAGAGGAAGGTTAAGTAAAATGTAGTAAACCTCCTATATAGACTAGTCTTTTTTAGTAATAAGTCTATTTATAAATTTAATTATAAATTATAAATTATTTAATTAGGTTATTAGTATTAATATTACGGATTAATTCGTTAGCAATTTCGTTATAAGACTTAGTACGCTTTTCGGCCTTCGAAACGTATTTAGCTATATAATTAAATATAGCGTTTATATTGGTATATAGCTAAATATTTGTATTGGCTATCTAGTTTAATATAATTAAGGGATTATATTGGTTGAGAATAGTATTATTGTCACAGGGTTAACCCTATAACGGTTCATAGCAGCGATGGCACCAGGTCTGAGCTAGAGATCAGCTTATAGCTCAGACCATTGCATAAAGGTATCATAGCGTTTGTGATAGCTTTAATCGTCATCGCTACACAACGGTAATACCAACTCTACAGCGCTTATAAGACTACTATAGAGCTATTGATTAGGACCAGCCTACAAAAGTTGGTCCTAGAGCACACCCTTAGACCTTCCCCTTTCCTTTCCTTATATAATTATATTTGTTCTTACCTACTTTATGCCTTTGCACTATAATAATTAATTACACCTTCAAATCATCGCGTTTTACGCACATCTTTTTCGACCCTTAGAATCGTATAGCGTTTAACTATACAATTTATCCCCTATATCGAGGTCGCCGTTAATCGCAAACCCCGGTATATAGAATCGCTTCGCTAAGCCGCAGACTTATTAGAATTATAATTTAAACGCGGGCTAATTATTACAATTACGCCTTCTTATTACTATAGTCCTTCTATATCGCTATAGAATTACGCAATAGAAAATAGTAATTATAATTATAATTACTACTTCGCTAGTAATAATAGTAGTAATATCTACTTACTTAATTATATTACGCCTAGCCTAAAGTCCGGATTTAAATTTAATATCTACGATTTGGGTACGCTTTCCCAATTTCTCAACGACGAATTAATTAACGATATAACTATTATAAAAGTAGCGCTATTTATTTTAAACGTCACTCCTAATATTTAGAACTTCGTTAATAATATTATATTCAATTTCTACCCTTCTCCCGTACTTAGAGAATATTAGGAGATTACTATTAATATTAATTAATAGTCGGCGTTTTAATTTATTATTAACGCGTTTAGCCGAATATTCGCCCGAGTTTTTATTAATTATAATACTGTTGTTATAGAATATTAATAAATTTAGTAGTAGTATTAGGAAGTCTAATAGGTTATTACTACCCTATACGAGTAAATTACTACTATATCTTCTAATACCCCTTTAATAACCCCTACTACTTCTAATAAAGACGCCCTAATTACGCCTACGGCAATTTCGATAACCTTTACCGTTCGCCTTCCTAAATATATTATCGAAAACCCTCCCGTTTTTATTAGTAAAGAGAAGGATAATATTAAATATTATAATACTTTCTACTCGTAGCGCTATTAAATTAAGGCTATTTAGGAGTTTAATACGGCTTATTTTCCTAACGAGTAGATTAAAATTGTAAGGGCTATATTCTATTTAGGATTAAATTTGCGTACGGTATTTGAGGGTAGTTTTATTAAAATTAAAGAATTCTCTATTAACTCCGATTAATAGCCGTAGAAGATAGGCGAAATCTTTTTCTAATACTTAATAAATCGGTATAATAATGTAGATATTAAATTAAATACCTATAAATATTTAATCGACCTCTACTAAGGCAGTATACCGTTCCTGCGCTTCGAAATCGAATTTATTAAATTTATAGACAAATACAATTTTACTAATACTATAAAAGTTTACTACCTTCGTAACAAAATTAATAAAAAGCTCCGTTAAGCCTTAGTCTTTTAGGATTTCCCAAATAACGACGAATATATTAAATAGCTATAATTAATTAAAAAGGTCAATAGGAAGATCGAAGACGCCGAATATTATAACAAAATTATAGCCGGCTTCTCGACTAATTCTACTAATAAGGGCGGCGGTAATAAATCTAACGGCAATAATAACGGCGGTAATAAATCTACCCCTCCCGCTTCGGCCGATAATAGAATAATAAATTAAGGAGGAAATTAAATAGATTTAAACATAGCGAATTTATTTACTATATTCGACTTAGAAGTTTTTAAGGAACGTAGGGAGAAGGGACTCTACTATTATTACAACTAATAGGGATATATAGCTCGCAATTACTTTAATTCGATTAATTAGGGTAGTAAACCTCGTATTAATAGGGTCTCTACTAATAAGGAAAAGAAGAAGAATAAGAATAAAGGATAAAGAGGTCGGAGTAATAAAGGAAATAATAAGAGCGGATTAAAAAGCGGAAGAGGAGACGTAGTAGAAATTTAAATTATTAGAATTATTAGTATTAAAAACCCTAATAAACCTACTATAAGCGGCGAATATTATAATAATTAGGAAAAAGAATAGCCTCTATACCTAATCGCATATAGAAATTCAACCGGTTAATTATATTATAGAAAAAACAAAATCCTTTCGTTAATTTAGAGGAAATATAAATCTAATTACTAAATAGTACTATTCCTCTAAATACAATTCTATTATCTATATATATAATTATTAATACGTATAAAGACTATTATATTACCTTTATTAATAGCGGGTACTCCGTATATACTTTTATTAACCGCTCTTTCGTCTAAAAATACAATCTCCTTTGTTTTCCATTATTTTATCCTAAAAAGCTAATACTTACGGATAATAATATTAAGGGTATTATTAAAACAATAGTAAAGGGAAGACTGCAAATCGATTACTATAAAGAAATTATTACCTTTTTAATATACGACTTCTATAAGAAATACTGTATTATCTTAAGCTATCCTTAAATAACAACCTATAAACCGAATATCGACTACAAAAACGGTAGTATATAGTTCAATCATCTTAATTACTATAACCGCTATTTACTAATAAGTCTCTCTAATAATTAAACGGAGGCGCTTCGGGTGCTCTCCAACCCCATCTCTATTACTACTACTCGTACTTATAAAAAGGCACCTCTTCCCCCCGCTTCTATTAAAAAGGGTATTATACTATTTATACTTTATAAGAGGGGTAATACCCTTTTTAAAAATAATATTAATATTATCCCTAAGGGTTATTTCCGTAAGGAGGAGATCTTAAAGGCGGAGGGCGAAAGCCCGCTTATTAAAAAACTTTAATTTAAAAATAAAAGACCCGAAGAGTAGACTTCTATATTTAAAAATAAGGGGAAAACTTTGTTACTATTAACCTCGTACTACACTCTTATCGGTTACCGGACAAAGGCAAAAGTCAAATTTATTATTAGTATTACCGTAGTACTAATTAAGATTAAAAGGAATATACTATATTAATTTTACACTAAACCGGGTAAGAGGCGCGTATTAATAGGGGATTATCGAATACTAATCCGGTTTAGTAAATTAATTAATAATAAGGTTAACCCTACGGATATTCGCAAATTAAATACTGCTACCTTCAATTTTATTTATAAAAGAGATTAGCTCTAACCGTACGCGACTAATTATACACAATTTAAACGGCTAGTGGTACTTTCGGAATTTAACGAAATAGATTTTATATACGAAGTAGCGTAAAATATTATTAAGGAGAAAGGAGAGTAGTACAAAAAGGACTTTCTACTATCCCTTTACAATTTTATCGATAATATAGTAAAGAAATATAAATTTAATATTAAACGGGAAGTAATAATTATTATACAAACGGTCGTATTAATAGGAAACTTTATAAAAGACGCCTTATTCTACAAAATAACGATTTAATGCGTATACTTCGCTAAAATCTTAGAAAAGAATATATAGAAGTTTATAAATAAAGCGGACAGGCCGTAGAAGATTAAAGAAGAGATTAATAAAATATTATTACCTTACTACTAATCCTATATTAATACTTTTCTACTAACGCTAGTAAATTAACTCCCCCCTTACCGATCTTATAATTATAAAATCGAATTTTAATTAGGGGAATAGGTACTATACGCCAGACCTAGGCCTATATTACTTATCGAAACCATTATTATTAAAAAGTAAATCGATAAGAACTTTAGGAAAAAGTTCATCCGGCCTTCTCAATCTACTTTTATAGCGCCTATCCTATTAATAAAGAAATTAGGGGGCGGGGTCCGTATTTACGTAGATTACCGGGGCGTTAATAACGTAACGTTTAAAACGTAGTATCTATTACTATTAATTAAAAAGACGTTAAATATAATTTACAAAGCGAAGATCTTTACTAAATTCGACGTAATCTCTATATTTAACTATATATAGGTAAAGGAGGGCTACAAGTAGTTTATAACTTTTATTATTCGCTTTAAATTCTTTAAATCATTAATTTATCCGTTTAAATTATAAAAAACGCTAAGGACTTTCTAGAATTATATTAACAACGTCCTATATAATATCCTTAACGTCTATACTACCGCTTACCTAAATAATATCTTCGTTTATTCTAAAAACGAAGAGGAGTATATTAAGTATATTAATAAAGTATTAAAACGGATAATCGACGCAAATCTATAAATCGATATCGATAAATACGAATTTTATACCAAATATATTAAATACTTAGGGCTAATCATTACCCCGGGAAGTATTAAAATAGATTTAAAAAAAGTAGTAGTTATAACTTCCTAAAAAACTCTAAATACTAAGAGAGCGCTATAGCGCTTCCTAAGGTTCGCCAACTTCTACTATCGGTTTATTAAATATTTCTCTATATTAACTAGTCTATTATACGAATTAATAAAGAAGGATATTAAAAACTAAGAGTAAAAGGATTACTACTGTCACAGGGTTAGCCTACCTATAACCTGCCCAGCGCTGAGCACTGCTGTTACGATATACTAGAATACTTCGGCATAGCTCAGAGCCATGCCGTCCGGTCACGTACGTAGATACGTAACTTCGGGCTAGTTCTAAGGCTCTCGCCTATATAGCCAGCCCTCCGCGCACACCTCCTTTCCCCTCCTCCGTACAATAATATATATCTTACCCTACCCCTAATTATACCTCTGCCCTATAATAGTTTATTATACCTCTTTAGTACTACGCGCGTAAATAGGATTTTAAAACTCAGCCCATTATCGAGGTACGAACGTAGGCTTTATCCTTCTTTTAATTAAACGGAAATTTATATCTTTATAAATATTGTAAGGAAACCTTAATCCGCTTACTCAAAGACGGGGTTTGCTCGCAATACCTATAATTCCCATCGACTAGCTCGATAGGCGATATCGAACTCCTAAAGGCATTAATACTTAATACTACCCTTATAGATAATTTCATTGCGGCTACCGCCGTCGGCTCCCTTCAAATTACCGACCCGTATAACGCCGACCTCTACAAAACCCTCTAAACGGCTCTTACTACTTCTAATAGCCTCCCCGCTTCTATAAGGGAGGAATAATATATTACTAATCTCTCTACTAATACTATTTTCTACAATACTTTTCTCTCTCTCGGCCGTCTACTTAACGTCGACCCTATTACTACCCTCGCTTAATTCCAATCTACTTAAGAGGAGTTCTAATTTCTCTACGAAGTATATATTTAATTTAAAGCTAAGAACGCTCGCCTCCTAAATAATAACGCTTTCTTCGAAGAAAAATATTCCGTCTTTAAGAAGACCTATGCTAGTACTAATTAGTACGCTAGCGAATTCGGATTAGATAATAAAGCCCTCCAATAAGCTTTCGATTCTACTACTAAGACTACTAAATCCCTATAAAAGAAACTCAAGTATATTAATTCCGTAGCCTCCGTTCCTAAAAACGCTATAATATCCGCTTTTATTGTCGATAGTTTCGCGGACTATTCCTCCTACGTTTATATTAAACCTTTCGATAATAAAGGCGAAAACCCTTTAAAGAAGGTTAAGAAATACTATACTTAACGTATAAGGATTACCTTTATTTAGTTAGACAACCCCTCGTTTTTCTTTAACGAGCGTAAGAAGTTTTCGTTTATTGCTAAATCCTTCGAGGGCGCCCCCTTTTCCGCCTACGAGACGGCCCTATTCTATATTGTCGACTTCGATTTAAATAAGGAGAAATAGAAATAGAAGATTATTAGCGCCTTTATTAAAGAGGAATTCAATATTAAATATAATAATAATAATTTAATTACCCTCGCCCGTTACGAATTAGACGACCTCGTTATAGGTAAAAATATATACTAGTCCGACTTTAAAGATTAGTAGACTTAGATTATCGATTGCTACAACTTCGATGATACTATAAAAGTCTATTTTTTTAAAAATAAAGTTAATAATAAAATTCGCGCTATTCTTACTATATAAATTCCTTAGCCTTCGGGTTCGGATTACTTTAAATAATTTACCCTAATCCGTACCCTCGCTTAATAATTTAAAAATAACGCCTATTGTTCTAAAATTAATAATTCCTTCTATAAACTTTATAACCCTACTTCTAGCGTAGCCTCTTCTTCTACGGCTACCTATATTATAACTAATTATAGCGGCGACGCTATAGACCTCGATAAACTATTCGCTATTAATATTGTAATTTATATTATAATCCTTTAAGACGTTTTTAATTTCCGTATAAAATTTAACGCTTATACCCGTTACGGGCGCCCTAGCTACTACTCCTCCGCTTACTACGGTAAGATGAATTTCTGTAAGGAGTTCCCTCCTTCTATTTATAGTAATGGCTGTAGCCGCGGTAGAGGAGGTAGGGGCGGTTCCTGTAACGGCTATAATTAGTAATCCGGCTAATCCGGGTACGGCTAGCAATCTAAATACAACTAGTAGTCTTACTAGGTTAACGTTATAATCCTTAATAATACCTAGTCAATTCCCTAATATTAATAAGGTTTTATCGGCCCCCTTTTAAGTAATAAATAAGGGGTTATCGACTAAGGAAATATATAACCTTTTCGCTAAATTGCGTTTAGAGGTCGGAGCCTATAAGAAGAAAAGGAGACGTCCCTATACCGCTTAATATTATAAAGATAAATAAATCTTCTATAAATAGCCGTTATAGACAATTAAATACTTTAAACCTCTCTATTCACTTTTCTAATAGGTTGCGTAAATTATACTATTCTACTCTTATCGATAATAGCTATACCGCTTTTAATTTTATTAACTATTCCTTTATTTACCGCTACTATTTATTAATTTATTGCTTTATTACCCCTAAAGTCCTTTACTTCGCTAATAGGGGGGAAGTAAAAGGCGGTAATATTATTTATTTCTCCCGGCTTACTATATAGGTAAGACTATACTATAAGATTATTGATTTCCTTATTTACGACTTCGCCTCCGATAATTTAATTATCCTTAGTTACCCTTAATTTGCCTATTACTCGCTAACGATCTTGTAGCCCCTTAATACCCTCTCTTTTACTTCTACTTATAAAGTCCGCGGTTATTTACTAACCGGTTTATATTAAAATCTACGCCGTACCCCGTCCTTATAAATTACCCCCTAACCCTTTAATTTAAAAGTAATAAAGGTTAATATAATAACGTATTGTATTCCTACGGTTGAAAATACCGAAGACGAAGGTAATCTTTACCCTCCTTCGCCAATTGAGGTTACTACCCGAGCCCTCCTAACTGAAGAGGCTATTCGAACCTTCCTAGCCGTAGAGCCCGCTCCTCTAACCCTAAACGCGGACTTTTCCCCGGCTTTAATTATAGACCCCGGCCCGGCCTTAATAATACTACGCCGTATTTCCCTAACCTCCCTAATTTAATAAGCCTTTCGCCGCTATTTTAAATAAATTATTAACCGGTTTAGCCCTAAGCCTATCGGTTGTACTTTTGTAGGCCCGGGTTAAGCGCTTATACTTTTAATAACCTCCTTCGCTCCCCTTCGCCTTCCCTCCTTTCCCTACGGCCCTATCGACCCTAAAGATATCGAAGAGCTCTTAGCGCTTAGCTTTTTCAAATTCGCTAACCGCTTTAAACTTTAAATTATCCGAACGATTTAGGCTAATATAGAAGTAAATATTAAATATATACGTAACGAAGAATAAGTAGAGGATAATCTTAATAAATTAAAGCCTTCCGCTCTTAACGACGAATTAATAATTTAAATTATCGAATAAATCCTCTTCGGTTACGGCTAATAGTATAAAAAGTTCTTCAACTCCAACTTCTACCCGTAGATCGACGCCCTTATAAGTTAGGGTATAAAAATAGCCCTCTATATTACTTGAATTTTAAATTCTATCCCCCTTAACGGTACGAATAGGGATTTTATTAAGTATAAGGGGGTTATTAACGAATATTTTATAATTAACAGTATCGCCTTTAATAAAATTACTTTTGAAGATACTAATACTTTTTATAAGAAGGCGGATAAATCCTATAAAACCGACGACTAAATCCGGACTAAGCTCTCCAATTAGTACTAGTACTATACGAATACTTTTTATTAGGCTATAATTAAAATATTCCCCTTTAATTGCGCTTACGATTTTAAAATCGAATTTAAACCCAGAGTAGAGGCGTCCGCAATACGCGGCCGCGCTTTTAACCCGGACGAATTTAATATTATTAAATAATAGATTAACAATAACTTTTAAAAGAAGTTTATTCGGCCTTTTTAATCCTAAGCCTCCTCCTTAGTCCTCTTCGTTAAAAAACCGGGAGGCGGAATCCGTATTTACGTCGATTACTGCGGTATTAATAATATTATATTCAAATTTCATTACCCCTTCCCTTTAATTAAGGAAATATTCGACGCTATTTACTACGCTAAAATTTTTACTAAATTCAACGTTATTACTACTTTTAACCGCATTTGTATAAAGGAAGGCTACGAATAATTTATTGCTTTTATTACCCGCTTTAATCTCTTCGAGAATTTCGTTATCCTCTTCGGCCTTTAGGGAGCCCCTAGCGCCTTCTAAAACTATATTAATAATATCTTTTATAATATATTTAATATCTATACTATTGCTTATTTTAATAACGTCTTTATTTATTCGGATAATGAATAGGACTACGAATACTACGTTAACGATATTCTTAAGCAGTTAGTAAAAGCGGGCCTTAATATAGATATTAATAAATACGAGTTCTATACTAAGTGTACTAAGTATTTAAAGCTTATTATTACGCCGGGTAGTATCGAAATAAATTTAGAGAAGGTTAAGGCTATTATTAAATAGTAAATTCTAAAGTCTAAGAAATCCCTCTAATTTTTCCTCAATTTTATAAACTTTTACCGACGGTTTATATATTCTTTCTCTTCGATTGCGGCCCCCTTCTACAAATTAACTACGAAAGACGCCCTATAGATTTGGACCGATTGTTATTAAGCCGTATTCGACTCCCTTAAATAGGCTTTTACTAGCGGCCCCGTCCTTAAGATTTACAATTAGACTAAGAAGATTATAGTAGAAATAAATACTTTAAATTAGGCTATAAGCGGTACGCTCTTCTAATATAATAATAAAGGTATTTTATACCCTATTGCTTATTTCTCGGCTAAATATAGCGTATAAGAGTATAATTACAATATCTACGATAAAGAATTCTTTACTATTATTAAAACCCTCGAAGAATGGCGCCCCGAGTTCGAAAGCGTTTAAATTCCCTTTAATATTCTCAACGACTATAAGAATTTCGTTACTTTTACAACAAATAAGTAATTTACTTAGTAATATATACGCTAATCCCAATTCCTCTTATAATTCAACTTCTTAATCTACTATACCCCTAGCCCCTAGAACCTTCGCTTAAATATTCTTAGTTATAAGCCTAACGACTGCTCTACGGGTGTAGAAGACGATTACTTCGCCGCCCGCTAAAAATAATTCTTCGATCCTTCCTAATTCGAAAAAGGTTATTTTGAAATTAATAACCCTACAATTACTTTCAATTTATATTTCCTCGGCCTTAACGACCTCGATAACTAATTAATTAATAACTTTATCCGTATTAATTATAAAACCTCCTTGTTTCTATAGGAGTTTACGGTTTACTTATCGGACAAATCCCTTTCGCCGCTAACCGCCATTAATTTGTAAAGTCTTTAACTATACTTTTTCTAAATATTATATCTTCCCTAACGGAGTAGCGAAGTAGTACGATTGCGTTATTATCGACCTTAAGGATAAGGAATTTTAATTCTAATTAATTAATTGGTAATACAATTCGCTTAGCGTAGGGCACCCGGGTAGGGATATTATATACGACTTATTCGTTCGCGAATTCTTCTAGGAGGGTATATATTATAACGTTCGTCTCTTCTATAAAAAATACCTCTTATATACGAAGATAAAATTTCTCAAATATAGTTCTATAGGTTTCTTTAAACCTATTACTATTTCCCTAGCCTTATAGAAGGATATTTTAATCGACTATATTACCCCGCTACTACCTAGCGAATACTTCGGGTAGACCTTCTATTATATCGCCGTTGTTATAGACCGGCTAATAAAAATATAGTACTATATCCTTTATATTACCCTTAAAGCAGAGGAGTTCGCCGATCGCTTTATCGATTGTATTTACTCCTTATATAGCCTACTTAATACTATTACATTTAATAGAGGTTTTTAATTTATCTTCTATTTCTAGATTATCCTTTATAACCGCTTTTCTATTATACGTAAATTCAATTCCGCTTTTTACCCTTAGATTAATACTTAAATTAAGCGTATTAATACGGATATAGAATAATTCCTACGCCTCTATATTAATTAGGTATAAACGGATTAGGTAAAGTAATTACTATTTGCAAAATTCTCGGGTAATAATACTATCTCCTCCTCTATAGGCATCTCTCTATTCTTTACTAATTATAATTATTACTTTCGTATAAGTACCGAGCCTTACTCCCCGCCGCCCTCTAACCTCTCCTCCGCTTAATTAAAGGAATATTATAAAACTACTAAACTCGCCGATTATTTTTAGAAGATTTAAGACTTCGTCTCCTAATAAACCCGTTGTACTTAGGAATAGTACGAAGCTAATACTAATAAGTATTATATAGATTTAAATAAATATTAGGTAGACGATTTAGTCTTCTTCGACGTTATTAACTTCGTTAATGGCCGCCCCTATTAAAAGCTCTCCCCCCGTTAGAAGGGCCCCTTCTATATTATTAAAACTAATTCTTATCGGGTCTACCTTAATTTCCCGGCTAATATAAAGTATTCGCTAATTTTCTATATTTCTATAGTCTAGCGCTAAATCGGCCGAGGCTTCCCTAGCTAAAACGTCTCCTCAAATATTATTACTAATAATAGCCGCGTTATAATACGAACGAACGACGGCGCAAACGTCGTCGAATAGGACTTTAAGCGCCTAATCAACTACGGCTAATTCGGTAAGAACCGCTATTAATATTATTAAATTAAGTAGAAAGGGGACCACCCCCTTATATAGGAGTCTAAGAATTATATTATCGACTACGAAGAGAAGGTTCTAGAATTCTATTACGACTACCCCTAAGCCCCTATACCCTTAAATATCCGCTCCTAGCTTAATTACCGGCTATAAGTAGACTTTACCGAGCCAAAAACGGATTCGGACTCAAATTCGGACCCGAACAATCCCAAACCCCTACAGTACTACCTAACCCCTAAACTACGCCGCCGCCCCGCCCCCAAGCCTCCCTAACGCCGCTTATCCCACTTATAATAACCGCTTAAGACCGCTACCGCCGCTACCCTATCCCGGCGCGAAGAAGAGGGCCTTATAAACGCAATAGTATAAATTTTAAAGAAATTATTAAACATTTAAAAAAAGGGGAATAGTATATAATTAGATTTTTCTTCGCTAAATAGACAGAGGGGAGGGATAGTATTATAGGGTTAGCCTACTTATAACTTACCTAGCGCTAAGCATTACTATTACAATATACTAGAATACTTCGGCATGGCTTAGAGCTATACCGTCCGGTCACGTACGTAAATACGTAACCTCGGGCTAGCTCTAAGGCTTTCGCCTATATAGCCAGCCCTCCGCATACACCTCCTTTCCCCTCCTCCGCACAATAATATATATCTTACCCTACCCCTAACTATGCCTCTGCCCTATAATAACTACTAGCGGTCTTTCGAAGTATTAAAGAAGGTTTTTACAAACGGACCTATTCTACGTATTTTCGACTAGTCAAAATAAATAGTTATAGAGATAAATACGTCAAATTAGGCCTATAAAAGGATATTTTCGTAATACAATAAAGATAAGGAGTTAAAACCAATCGCCTATTTCAATTAGCGGTATTTATTAACGGAATATAACTATAATATTTATAATAAGGAATTCTTCGCTATCGTTAAAGCTTTAGAAGAATAGAAGCTAGAGTTAGAGGGAGCGCAAAAGCCGGTAGAAATTATTACCGACTATAAAGGCTTAAAGTCTTTTACAATTAGTAAATAATTAACCCTAAAATATATATAATAGTCTTAATTCCTATTACGTTTCAACTTTACTATCTAATACCGGCCGGGCTCCTTATAAATCCGCCCGGATATACTAAACCGTAAACTAGAAAATATTCCGAAGAATACGGGAAATAAAAGGCTATTAATATATAATAAAATATTATTAAATAAGAACGTCTTTATTAATAAGGCGTTCGTATTAGAGGAGGAGATTTCTACGTTAAGAGAGGAGATTTCTATAATCTTCGTCGGCACCGAATATATTTACAACCTCAAAACTATAAATAAAATATTAATAAATAACCTTATTGCAAACTACTATAAGAAATCAACCCTCTTATAAAATATATAGACCTATATATTAAATCTAATTAAAAAAGCGTAATCGAAGGAAGTAAAGGATAGCTTTAAAAAACTTTTATTCGCGGAGTATTGTATTATTTAGGGGCGGATCTACTACTATAATTCTATCCTCTTTAACCTTAGCGATACAAATATTTACTACTAACTAATCCGCCGCGCTTATAATATATTAAGTATAGGGTATTTAAAGAGGGAGAAGACGTATAGCCTCCTCTTATAATCTTTCTTCTAATTAGGAATATATAACGCTATTAGGGTTTACTATAAGAATTGCCTAATGTACGTAAAGACAAAGCCAACGTAGTATATACTATATAGGCTATTCAAACCGCTAATAATATTATTTATACTATAAAAAGATATTTCAATCGACTACGTTACGCCGTTAATACTATATAAATAGCGAAGGCAAACGTTTAAATATATCGCCGTAGTTATAAACCGGCTAATAAAAATATAGTATTTTATTCCTACAATCGGTTTAATAATAGAGGAATTAATTAATCGGTTTATCGAACGGGTCTATAATATTTACAATCTACCCAATACTATCGTATTAAATAGGGGTTCTCAATTTATCTTATAATTCTAAAAGGTATTATTAACGAAATTGGAAATTAAATTAATTCCTTCCTCTACTTTCCATTTAACTATTAACGGATAGACGGAGCAGATTAACGCCGAAATAGAAAAATATTTGCGAACTTTTATTAATTAAATACAAAACGATTAAGTAAATTAACTCCCTATAGTAGAATTTACCGCTAATAATTTCGTATTAAAAATAACGGGAATATTACCCTTCTTCGCCAACTATAATTTTCATCTACGGATAAGCGTAGAGCTAGTTAAACTATACCCTCTAAATATATTATAAGTTTAATAGAATAAGCATTTTAAAGCTTTAGAAATCGCCAATCGCTTTAAAGTAATCTTAGATTTTATTATAGCTAAAGCAAAGGAGGTTTAACGATAATATAAGGACAATACTAATACGAATAAATTAAATACCTTACAATATAAAGTTAGGGATAAGGTTCTACTAAATATAAAGAACTTTAAAATAGGGAAGCTATACGTAAAATTAATACTATTCTATAAAAGGCCTTTTAAAATTATTAAAATTTATAGCTATACTATTATACTCCGCTTATTAATTAATATAAAGTATAATCCTACCTTTTATATTAATAAAATTAGATTTTAGATAGGAAAGATAAAAGGGGATATTAAGGCGAACTATAGGCGGATTATAAGGCGGATAAATAATAGGAAGGACTTTAAAGAATAGGAATTTACAATTATCGACAACTACCGGAAAAACCCAAATAATAGACGATAGGAATACTATATTATATAAGCGCCGCCATACGTATCCAATTAGTAGCTACGTAAGAACGTAGAAATATATCCGGAAGAGATTAGGAGGTTCTATAATAATAACCCGGACGCTCTAATACTACCGGCCTAAACCGCCGCCGAAAGACGGAAAGACCGCGAAGCAGAGGCTAGAGTAAATCAATAAGGCGGAGGAGCGGACTAACTATTAGAGGCTAGGGAAAACGGATAGTACGAAGGGCGGAGGAAATCGCCACGTAGGGCAACAGCGGCCGTAGAAGCTTTTACAGTATAAGCTAAACGATTACTAAGCATTTCTAGCGTTTTATATATTATTAATCAATTATATAGCTTCTTTTAGCCCGGGGTAGTATTATAGGGTTAACCCTATAATAGTTTATAGTAGCGATAGTACTAGGTCTAAGCTAGAGATTAGCTTATAGCTTAGACTATTGTATAAAGCTATTATAACGTTCGTAATAACTTCAATCGTCATCGCTGCACAACGGTGGTGCTAGCTCTGCAGCGCTTATAAGACTACTATAGAGCTGCTAATCAGGACCAGCCTACAAAGGTTGGTCCTAGAGCATACCCTTAGACCTTCCCCTTTCCTCTCCTTGTACAATTACATTTGTTCTTACTTACCTTATGCCTTTGCACCGTGATAATTATTCCTCTTATTATTAAAAAGCTAGAAGTTAGGATTAATACGTATCGTAAGGAGGGGGTATTTATAAAGCTTCCTAGGGAAGTAGAAGTAGTAAACCTTTTATTTAGGCTTTAGAAGGTCGGGATTAGGTATTTAACGTAAAGTACCGGGAAGGGTACGTATTTAATAGTAGGCTCGAAGATAATAACTATTACTATATATATATTTTTATATACAATTAATTATAGAGGTAAACTTATAGAATATAAGCTCAATTTTACCTATCTTCCTATTTAAAATATTACCCTCTATAATATATAGGGGTACCGAGGAAATTGGGACTAGCTTTTAAGGTTGTTAATCCGGATTCTAATTAGCGGCGGCGGCGGCGGTAAGGCCGGGTATAAGTCCTTCTAAATTTTCTCCTTCTACAAAATAGGCATTTAAATATTATTTAATATTATAGAGGATAGGGTTGAAAATTATATAATAGAAACCCTACATTTCAATATATTCTTATTGTATTTAAGGATTAATAAGGTTAGGTATAATAATATCTCTAAACTAATAAATATTATAGGTATAGCTAATTCCTCAAATTTAGAATTCTAACCTCTACTAATAATTATTAAATTTGAACTTTAATAGAAGGATATATTCTAAGAAGAGTTTAAACTACTTAATAAAATAATAAGTAGCGATATAAGGGTTATAAAGGATATTTTATCGAAATATAGTACGACGTTTAGCATTATTAGATTTAAACTAAAATTTATAATTAAATATATATTTTACTAAACTTTCCTAATACAAATCGGCTACGTTAAATATAATAAATATTATAGGTATACCTAAAAAGTTAATATAAATTAATAATTTACGAAATCTCTAGATCTAGAATATATAGCTAGGGGTATATAGGGACTCTTTTTCCGTTGTATGTCGGTTGCTCAACGGTTTCCTCATATCAACCGTGGTACAACGGTTACTATATTCCAACCGTCATGCAACCGTAAACTCATTTGCAACCGTTGGGTCCTATACAACCAGAGCAGATTCTAGGTACTCCCTATACTAATTTGGGTGGGAGGTATATTGGCCAGGTGTAGGGTTTATACAAGCGCTCGGAAGTTTTCATTTTTACGTTTGGGAAATTACAAAGCAGTTACGAAATCGGCGGTCCTTCCCTCGTAGTACTATAGGCAATACTACCAAGACCCCTCTAGTCGCGTAAATCAGTACAATTGAAGAAGGCGCTATATGTTCACAGTCGTACTCCTTAGCGCTCTTACTAATTAAAGCTATTATAGCGATTACTTTAGCGGCCTTAGACCGTACACTCTAGAAGTTGAAACCCCAATTAATTAATACCCCTATTAATTACTTAGCGATATAAAATAACAATAATAATAATAATAATAATAATAATAATAATAATATAATTATTATTAACTATAGTACTTATCTAACCCGGCGGTAATATATCGAAGTAATAATAATCCTTATAAGTATCGAATTAGGCGATATACTCTCCTAACTTCCCGCTAGTAGCTTCCAAGCCGCGTTTTTAGCCGTTTAAAACTCCTTAATAAAAGGGTAGTCACCGTTCTTATATAACCTCTTATTATTAACTTTAAATGAAAAAGGAAGAAGGAAGAACGTAGTAGTATTATTTCCGTATATAGCGGTCGCTTCTACGCCGGGTAAGAATTTTTTTATCCTTATAAGTATTTAGTTGAATAATATACTCTTCCCAACTTCCTACTAGGGGTTTCTAAGCGGCGTTCTTAGTAGTTTAGGGCTCTTCGGAATTAAGAGGATAGATTAACTATTATTATAAATAGTATAGCGACCGATATCCCTTAAATTCCTAAATCTAATCGGACTTCTTTTTATAACTTCCTACTTTATAAGTAGTCCTCGTCGTTAAGAGCCGATAAATTATAAGGCATTTTTATAACTTAGTATAGAATTAAGAGGATAGTCGCCGTCTTCCTCGACTATTTATTACTACTTACTTAAGGAGTATTAGAGTTAGAAGAAGGCTAGCTATACTTAATTTTCTACACTATAGCGGAGGCTTCGAATCTATTACGATATATACTATATATATTTCAATAGTATCGGGTAATAAATTAACTATTATCGTTAATATCCTCCTCCTCCCTATTAACTTCCTCCTCTTCCCTATTAACTTCCTCTTCGTCCTTACCGCCCTCTTCGGCGGTATTGCTATGTAGCTCTTCATCCTCGAAATCTTTAGGCTTTAGAATCGTATATTTTATAAACTATTTTTTTATCGCAAAACTACTTCTTACTACTCAAAGTAGTCGCTAAGAGCCAATAAATCGTAATTTTATATAAAAATTACCGTTAAAGTAGTATAAAAATTATATTCTAATCGAAGGCAATATATTATAGAAGACGACCAACGCCGGCGTTTTTCGATAAGGAAGCGGTTAATTATATAAAAGTAAAGATAGGGGACGAAGGGAATACTTACCGGAATTAGACCTCAATTAATCAATCTTCTTATATAAAATGTATTTAATTAGCAAAATTCTAATTTCGGGGGCAATAATTAAAATCGCCTTTTATTGCAAAATTGCTTTTTATTACTCGAAGTAGCCGAACGAACGTTAAATTTATCGCTAAGAGCTAATAAATCGTAAAGTATTTTAATAATTTGATATTGAAATTCCTTATTGTAGTAGTATAAGAGTTGCGCTCTAGTCGGCCTTATAGCGGAATTTTTCTAAGGTTTTAAATAATTGTTCTTAAATTTGCAATTTCGATATATTGCGTTCTCTAGCTGCGGGGAAGCGATGCGCTCGTTAAAACTACGTATCTAATTAGCGAAATTCTAATCTCGGAGGCGATAATTGGAATTGTATCGATTACGATATCGAGACTACGTAGAGGCTTAATAGGGTTCTCCTCTTTAATTTATATATTATAGGCAACGAAGAATTTAATAAAGTATTTAATATTAACCTAACCGCTCTATAGCGAATTAAAATCCTCTTTATTTTAATTTTAAAATAATTCGTTAATCGCGTCTTCGCTTCTAATTTAGTAATAAGAATAAGAGGGACAGTAAATTGGGTTAGAGAGCGAAATATAGAATGAGAATAAGGAGCGGAAAGGTAAATTGTAAATAAGAGAGCCGATAGATTATAATTTTGTATAAAAGTTACCGTTAGAATAGTATTTAGTAGAAGTATTATTCTTATTAAAGCGGGGGGTATTATAGCGGATTGTAATATATAATAGGGCGTAACGCAATTTTATTCTCGGCAATTAATAGTATATCGATACGCCGGTAATTAAATTACCGATTTATAAAGGGTAAAATAGTAAATATAAAACTAAAGTAAAATTGAACTAAGATTTTATAGAAATAGAATCCGTATAGACGATAGTAGTCCCGGTTAGTATTATAGTAAGTGGTTTGCGAATAGGGGAGATCCGAATAATCTAAATTTAATATCTTATTAAGGAAAACTTATAACTAATTAGTAAATAGAATATTAATTTAAAATTAATTAGTAGGGGTAGGGTAATAAAACTAATAGTTTTTATTCTACTTTCTATTTTCGAAATCCTTAGGCTTAGGGATTATATATTTTATAAACTTTTTGTCGCGAAATTACTTCTTATTATTCGAAGTAGCCGAACGAGTATTAAATTAAATTCGATATTAGAGGCGGCCTCTTCGTTACTAAAGTAATCTAGTATTAAAAATTACTATTAGAGTAGTACTTAATAGAAGTATTACATTTTAGTCGAAGCGGGGATAGGGGGGCTAATTTCAATTTGAGAAAATTGTAAGCGCTTTATCCCGTAATTCCTTTTTATTATTAAAGCGGCCTTTTCGTCGTTAAGAGCCGATAAATCGTAAAACTTACTTTAAAGTACCCTCAAGCTCCTATATCTAATCGGACTTCTTTATAACCCTTTTACTTTACTAAGAGGAGTAGCCTTCGTCGCTAAGAGCTAATAAATCGTAAAATATTATTATATCGTTTAATTAAGTAAATTTATATAAATATAGAAGATTATAGTAGAGTATATTATCGTATTACGATCTAGATAAAGGTAGTTTGCAAATAGACGGGGAGGACGCGATACGACGACTATTATAGTAACCTATTTTGTAACGCGCCCGGGCTATATTCCCGCTGTATATAATGAAAATATTAAATAGAAAATAAAGGGGGTATATAGAATTATAATAATTAATAGTTAATTGATAAGACTAGAACTAAAACATTATATAACAAGTTTTTTTTTGTTTTTTTTTGTTTTTTAATAGGCTAATAGGCTATTAGATAGTAAAATAAATAGGTATTATATAATATATAAATAGAGAAAATAATTATACCAAGGGGTAATTAAAATATATTAGTATATAGAATATATATTTAAATATATATAGAGTTAAAATCTATAATCGTTGAAGAGGGTATAAGTATACGGCTACGTTTGGGGCGAGGCGGGGTAATAATATCGCTATTATCGTTGCGATAGATAATTCGGTTGCTATACTAGTAAAAGCGACGAAATATTAGGGGGGAAATCTATATAGTAGAAGAAGACTTTATACCTCTAATACCGCCCCGGGAATTACGGCCTTTACTTTTACCTTTATTGCGGCTATAGGGGTAGCGAGGATTAATAATAGAATTATTATTATTATCGTCTTCTTTAATACTAGTATTTAGGCCTTAATTGACCGAAACCTAACGTTTCTACTTATTGGGGCGGTTTGTTTGCTGGACTTTATAGCGTAGACCCGATAATTGTATTTGAAACGATAGCTAGAATTGAGATAATAGTTGGAATTGAGCTTATAATTATAATTAAGATTGTAATTCTAATTATATTTATAGTCGTTAAATTTCTTATTCTATCTATTAAATTTGCGTTAGAGTTATAGAGCTAGAGCTAGTAGTAGTAATATTACCGCTATATCTATAATAATTATAGGGAGTCGGTAAGGCTTGAGAAGGCTTAACGAAGGGGGAAAATGAACGAGTATTATATAGATTACTAGTATTAGGTCTAGTATTAGGACTAGTACTAGGACTAGTACCCGGTGTCCTATTAATTGCATTGAGTATAGCAAGCTACTATCTACCTATATTAGGATGAGTATTAGGTTTCTTCGGGGGGGCCTTTTCCTTAGTAATCGAATATTTGAACGCTATACCGATTTGGGCAATCTTTTTTAGCTTTTTAATTATAACCTCTAATAGTTTTATAATAAAATCACCCTTATTAATATATTTAAATTCCTTGTAGAATTTTAAATTATCGAACATTTGGTTGTATATCCCCTGCAAATTCTTATCCTTTTACTATTACTCCTATAGTATACTTTAATTTATCTTTACTTCGGACTTTAAAATGCTAAAATATATATTACTAAGGTTAAATATTACGGTTTTGAAGTAGAAAAACGCTATACCCTTTTTATTTTGGAAAGTAGTATAGTAATCGATATATAGCGTAATTGAAGCGTCAGCTTCACTTAAGAGCAGGTCGGGGCATAGTAATAGATCCCGCCATTGACCAATGGCAACACGATATGTCGTGGTGGGTCTATGCCCTACCGAAGCGGAGTAAACGAACGCTTTATTTACTTTGTAGTAAATCCGCCCGAAGCTCAGAAATAACCCGCTTTTGTCCTACCTTTTCACGTAAATTGCCGTTTTGGGCTAGTCAAATAATACGATAAGGCTTATCGCAATTTAAACTCCGCGACAGCACTGTAGGAATCCAAAACACTTGTACGCAGTCTTTCCATTTCTAAAATACTTTACACCAAAATCGCTATATAATACAACCGTCTCGCGAATTATAACACCGTGCACCGCTAACCAGACTATCGGATAAAAAAACGAAAAATATAGAGCAACAGATCTTAATCAGCCAATCAAATCCTATTTTTGAACGATCGATACAACTTGAATGGCGGCCTAAATAATTCGAAAAGCTGGGCGAGGCGAAGTCCAAAAATACGAAAGTCACGTATGACCACCAACAGCTGTCGGGCAGCCGGCAACGAATGCTGACTAATACCCAGAATTGCCAAATGACCAAGTCCCCAAAATGACTAAGTCTTTTCGATGACTAAAACTCCTAACCCTAAAGATTGGAAGCGATAAGGAAATAGGAAGCGATAAGAACCAAATCCCAAAATGACTGTCTTTTCAATAACTAATAACCCTAACCCTAAAAATAAAAAAAGGGTACCAAAATGATGAGGAAGAAATAGTAGTTATTTTACACACGGCTAAAAGTTAATCCGGCCTTTAGTTGAGCCGGAATTTTGATTTAAATTTTTTTGACGAATAAGTCTTTAAGATTTAGATTTTGCATTTTCGTTAAAAAAAATTGAAAAAATAAATAAATAAATAAATACATAAATAAATAAATAAATAAATAAATAAATAAATAAATAAATAAATAAATAAATAAATAAATAAATAAATAAATAAATAAACAAATAAATAAATAAATAAACAAATAAATAAATAAATAATTAGTTAAATAAACAGAAATTTCAAAAAATAAATAAATAAATACATAAATAATTAAAAGAATAAATAAAAAAGTAGAAGGAATAATAGGCGTTTCACTATCCCCGTCAAGCAACAACTTAACTCTGCTTAAGAGAATACTATTTTCTAATAAGCTGACGCTTCTATACTTACGCCGGTACGAGGTTCCGTTCCGGGGTAGGATTATTTTAAAAGTAAAGTTTTAAGTAAAGAATTGGTAGGTAATTTAGGGCTTTATAAATTACTAGAATTAATTTTAGTCGGCTTTATTAATTATATTTAGGTTTATTAAATCCGGGATATCAATAATAATGCTTTTGAACTACGGTAGTAGTTTCCTTATTAATAATTCCTATTTGTATTGTTTAGTAATATTTAAGGAATATATACGAAGTTTTTTGAATTGTAATTTACATAGATTAATACTAAGTACGGCTAATTTAATAATCTAATTAGTAAATTAATTAGTATAATATAAGAAAGTGTACTACTGAATTTCTTTACTAATTTCGTCCTAAACTTCTTCGGGTTCGCTATTTGGCCGGGGAATTATTATAAGTATTTCGCTAATAGGGGTCTCTATTGCGAAGGGGTCGTCTTTTTTATTTATAATATTTAATCGAAGTATACTAGTTTCCGCCAAGCTCTAAAGATTAGTACGGGTGGGCTCTAAGAAATAATAAGGTGCGGTATCTTTTAATAGAATATTAAAGTCCTTAAAGCGTACCCGCCTTTTACATTTTTGGCTTGCCGTTTCACTTAGAATACTACTTCTACTACGTAGGCTTAGAGTAATTGGCGTAGTATTGGAAGTACTAATATTAGAAGTACTAGTATTAGAAGCACTAGTCCTAGTCTTAGGAGTCTTAACCTTCTTAGGAGGATTAATATTAGGGGTCTTTATCGTAATAATAAGATCTTTAAAAGGATCCGAATTATTGTTATCGGAATATTACTTATTGAAATATTATTCGCAATAACGATAGTCGCGATCGGATAAACCTTCAAACTTTTATTATCGTTGTAATTGCCTCCGCTATTATCGTTATTATAATTAATATTGTAGGACTGATTAGATTAAGTATAATAATTGGACTAATGGTTGGACTATTGACTAATTTGAAGATTGAGGGGAGAGGCCTTTTTTTCTTTATATCGGCGAACTTCCTAGCCTCTTCTACCTTACGGGCTATTTTCTCCCGTATTTTATTATACGATACCGGTAGATATATAATGTCTTATTTGTATTACTATTTTTCTTCCTTATTAATCGACTCTTTATTAGAGATTTCGATAGGAATTGTATCGGTAATTATAATAGTACTAACTATACTAATCTCGAAGTGCTCTTACTTGATTTTGGCTATATTTTTACTAGCCGTCGGCTTATTAATCCGTTGTTATTATAAATATTTCTTCTCTTCCTAAACCCATTGAGCCTTAAAATTATTCTATTTCTAGAGTTTACGTTCCTCTTTTTCTCGTATAGTTTTACTCTTAATAATTATATATTCTAGTTTTTTAATTAAATTGCGATTTTAGGCAGTATACTATCGCTTGACGGCTTCGTCTTACTCACATTACTTCTACTACTACTATACTTGTAATTATACTTTATAATTAGCCTAGCGTTACCGAATTCGCTTAGTAGTAGTATTAAATATATTACCGGTCTATAAATCTATTTCAATTATAATAATACTTGTATTATTACGTAAGAAGTCGTTTATAGGACGGGGATTAAGAAACGGACGAAGAAAAAATTAAATACTACGAAGAAGAAGTACGGTTTCCTAGGTTTAGTGTATATCCTAGGTCTGTAGACTATAATAAATAAGTAATTTAATATTCCAATATTTAAGTAATAGTATAAATATTACTATATTAATATTAGGGTCGATAATAATTCTTTATACTTATAGTAAATCTGTAGATTGGAATATAAATTAATAAGATATAGGTTATTAAATAATACAATATTCCCTACTAGGTAGATATTTAATAGTTCGACCCTAGTAATATAATTAATATTATACACTATATATAATAAAAACGACTATATGAACTTATTTATAGATTGACGAAGATAATTGGAAGCTATACCGGTAATATACTAGAAGGAGTTGGATTCGGATTGAAATTAGTAATTATAATAGTAGGAATCGAATTCGGAATAAATAATTAAATAATTATAAGTTGAATTAGTATAGATTAACGGGGAGTTTAGTTACTTATACTTATACTTATAGGTATAAATAACGGGGTAGAAGGGTTGAGCGGTTAATTACAATATTAAGTACCGATTATAGGTTAGGTAATTATATACTAGGCGATATTAAGCTTAACGAATATAATAGGTTTAATAATAGGGGTAGCCGTATAAGTATTATTATCGCTTGTAAAATCGTCTTAATTATCGTTAAACTTTACTTTTTTAACTGATTGAAATCTATAATTTAGATTATTAGTAGTAGTTGTATAAACGGCTAGGGGTTTCTTACTAAATCCCTTAGGCCGATTACGAAGACGATTATTATTAGGAGTACCGCTAGGAGTATTAGTAGGCGTATTTACTATAATTCCCTTACATTTAAGAAGTATAACCTAAATTTTAATAATTAGTATATGAAAAAAATGTGAAAATAATTGAAGTAGAATAATATTTACGGTTATTATAATTTGAAATTACTGGGTGCGATATTTTAATATAAGTAAATTTATCGTAGTAATGAGAATATAGAAGTAGTCGTATTAATTTATCGATTTAATTATTAATTATTAATTATAAAAGGGAGGAAGATTAATAAGGGGGGGAATTAGAGAAGGGGAGTAGAAATATTTAGTTAATTAAATTATATAGACTTTAAAATTTGAATAGGTGAATAGAATTCCGAATTGTACGCTAATTAATACGGGGTATAGCAATTGGTTTCTACCGCCTTCTATATTACTATCGTACTCGTTAGTACTTAATATAATACTATATTTACAAATAAAAGAGTTGAAATAAAAAGGCGGGATAGGTATTAATAATATTAGTAAATATAGGTAAATAGTAATAGTATTAATAAGTAAAAGTATTAAAAATTAAAAATAGGGTATTAATACAGCTCTATAAAGCGGGACAGGAGTTTCAAACTATAATTTTAATAAGGATTAAATTATTTATAATTAATAAAATTAATATAGTTAATTAATAAACCCCGTTGTACTTAGTACTTAATAAGCGGTATAACGTAGAACTAGGAGGGTATGTACTTCTTATTTAATATTAAATATCCGAATCCCGTCCTCAATATAATACCGATAATAAATCGGTATAACTAAATAAAACGCTATTGCCCGCCGCAGCTCGGATTAAGTTCTCTATTCACCCGTAAGTAGTAGGGGGTTTAATACGGCATTCTAGCTATCCCTTCCATTAGGATCTAGTCTTATATAAAGACTTATATCTATCTAGCTATACTAAGGGAAGAAATAAAATAAAGTAATAATTTGGATAATTTTTATTATATAGCTAAGAATACTACCGCCCCGCCTCGATTCGAATTAAATGCTTATTTACTAGTAAGTAGTAGGGTATTTAATACAGTATTTTAACTTATCCTTCTATCGGACTATAAATAATAATTCTTTATAAATATGAAAATCTAATATCCTAATTGTATAATAGAAGTTACAATAAAAACGGAAGTAGAAGATTAAAATAGAGGATAAATAAAATAAAGAATAATAATCTTGAAGAAGTTAATAAAAAAAGAAAAGATTAAAGATTAATAAAAGAGGGAGAAATTTAGTTAATATAAGAGGGAGAAGTTAAAAGAGGAAGAGATTCGATATCGGTTATATAAAATAAAATAGATTATAACTACTTCCCCTTATAATTATATATATTTATTTACTATTTTAAAATAAGACAAACTAATTAATTAAAATAGTAGTTCGATTCGAGAAGCTTTTAGAGGTAAGGTACGTATTTACCGTTTAATATTTAGAGTCAAATTAACCTATAGAACCGTATATTAAATATCTTATATATATAGAAGAATTGTACGTATGATTGTATATATCTATATAATTTGGATATATTTACTATTTTAAAATAAGATAAACTAGATAAATTATTAGATAAGCGGGATTTAGAAGGCAAAAGTAAGGTTAACGTACAGGCTAATACCCCGTATTTTATATACATACGTTATAGTATATTTTATATATATATACCCTTTTATAGATTCTTAATAATAGTATTAATTTAAATAAATCCTTCCCTTCCTCAACCAAACTACTCTTTTCCACCAAATATCTATTCTTTCAACCAAACTCTTTTAATTAAATATATCCTCTTTTTAAAACTAGTATTAAAATCTAGTCGGTATGCCTAGGAAGAAGATTAGGCTAGCGGCTATTGCCCTTAAATATTCTTCGCGCTATAGTAAACCGGTTGTAAAAGTCGGGTATAATCGCCGTATACCCAAATAATAGTTAGTTGAAGTTGGAGGCCCTAGTTTAGAAGCCAGCCAGATTTATAATTAACAATTTAATTAAGATTAATAACCTAGCCAACTTCTAAAACCCCTATTATTACTAATTCAATTAAGTACGGAATATAGCGACCTCTAAAACAACGACAACGATAATAACGGCAATATCTTAATATAAAACGATTAGAAAGATATTAACGAAGATAATAACAATAATAATAATAACGACTAAGTTAAATAAAGTAAACCAATCCTAATCTATTTATTAGATAAGTATTACAATTAATTTAGATAATTTTAGGCGCTATCGATTAGGATATCTTACTAGCCGGTATAGTAGATATCTAATTCGAAGATTTCAATAATATCCTCCCGGTTGGATTTGACGAAGATTAATTACGATTTGATCTAGAATACGGCGAACGCGAATTTAACTAATAAGAATTAAAAATAGTATTATTCGAGGATAATTTTGTCGACGACTAGGTTATTAAATAAATTTAATTTACTACCCCTAAAGCGGAATAGCCCTATATCGTAACTATTACTCTACAAATCCCTATTACACCCGGCCGTATTATAGATAATTCGACTTTAATATACTATTATTATAATAAATATATAGAAATACCAAATTTCTATATAGAATTTAGTCTTTATACTTATATTAAGCGTATAACGATAGACGATTACTCGACTATACTATAAATATTATAAATACTACGTAGTTACGATGGGAGACCTATACCTGTAATTGAGTCGATATTAAAATAAGTTAGTACTTTTAAAGGTAATATTGTTTTTCGACTACCTCTTTTAGATATACGTATAGTTAAAGTGCTATTAGAGGTTGTAAAGATGAAGATAGAGTCGGCTAATTGTAAAAGATAAGTAGTATTGAAAAAGGTATAATAATAATAGTAAAACCCTATATTAGAGGATGAGTTAGACGAAGAAGATTATATAGATATAGTATTTGTACTCCTTTACTTTATGAGAAACTCTATCTGCACGGGGTAAAAACTCTATCTGCACGGGGAAGAAAAAGTAATTTTGAATATCTTTTTCTAACTACGAAGAGGCTTCGTAAGAAAATAAAAAATATATGATATTTTTCCTGATTTTTTTCTCTACTAAACACTAACACTTCCACGGGCCCACGTGCCTACTAACCTAAGGAAACTCTAACGAAAGAAACCTATTATAAGTAAATAATCGGGAATATTAAAATATATAAAGTTTAAGGAATAAGGATTTAGATGGCCTTTAGGGCGGTGAGGCTGGCACCTACCTTGAAAAATCCGTTAAAATTCAACTAGTAATTTGGTACTACTTTGGATTTTATACACCCACGTTTGGCTAACTTATACTTAGAACAGCAAAAGTGGATCCCCGTGCAGATAGAGTTTTTACCCGGTGTAGATAGAGTTTCTCTACTTTATAGACCCGAAGTTATTATTCTAGGCCTTCTTAAATTCCGATACTACTAATAATATATATAAAGGTATAGCCTATTTCGTAGATAACCCAACTAACTTATACTATGTATTATACTAGTCAAATTTAATACGTACAATATCCGGGGAATATACTCATTTTATATTATATTCTAACCTAGAAGATATCGGAAAGGTTATATTTCTATTAAACTTTATATACTTCTACTATATCGATTACCGGATATATTATTACGGCCTTAATAACGACGATTTAAATTATATATTATATATTAAACGAATTAAAGTAGTGGGAAAGAATTATATTAGTACTTATATATACGAAATTAAAGAAATAACCCTCGTTATTAACGAATATATAAATATTAAGTAAATCGAAAAAGTATTCTTAGGCTATAGTATTTATTTATAAATCGGATTAGAGATGAAGTTTTTGCCCAACGAATTGATTATACGATTCGACGAGGAATATTGGATTCTTTAAGAATATATAGAACGATTTGCGTAGGTCGATATCGATTACTTTAATAACGATACTCTAGACGATCCTAACCTATTTATTAAACTTAGTAAAAAAATGCCTAAATATAGTACTAGGTTAGAGCCGTTATTAAATAGGTTTTTTATTATACGATGTGTAATAGATATATTAGAAGACTCCGACGAGGAATGGAAAGTCTAAATTTTACCCCTGGTATTTACTCTACTAATTAGAGTATAGTTTGAAATCGAAATATTTAGTCGTTAGTACTTCGAAGAATGGGATAAACTTTATAGCCGATTTGAGATATTGAACTATCCAATACTTATATTCATCGATGCATTTGGTATTTACCGCAATGTATACCGATTAATTATAGGAATATACTAATCCCCTATAAGCTTACTATTTGGGAATAGACTTCGAAATATTAATATTTTCCCCGTTATTTTAGGCCCCTATATATCGAACTTCGAATTTATTATTGAAGCGATTAATTGTCTTATACTATTAGATAAGGGTATTATAATAGAAATTAAAGGTATTCTAATATTAGTATCCGTATTTACTATATACTATACCGGCGATATATCTTAATAAGACAAAAATACTAGTATTATTAGGCCTTCTAATTATAAATTCTATTATTTCTATTACGTTAGACCGGATTATATAGTTAACAAATAAGACGTATTAGAAGAATATAATACTATCGATATATAATGCTTTTATTACTAGTATTTGTAAATAAGGTATAAAATAGATTACAATCTAATAATTAAGAAGGCTAAGAAGAAGTATAGTATTTAATAAAGTATTTTTCAAAACCGGCCGGTTCTATTCGATTTTATACTAGTATTCGATATTATACGAACCCGGCCGCTTAATCCCGTATACTTGGAATTTAAGGGTATTATTTGGTATATTTATAAAATACTTTTAGATGTATTTTTGACCCCGAAAGCTCGTATAGAGTATAGTAGAATACTTCGGTTATAGCCGTTTCCGCTTAATTGGCTTATATTGCCTTTACTAATTTTATATTTAAAAAGCTATAATTTATTAGAGTATACTAGATAATTAATTATAGTACCGCCTATATTTTAAGTATAGCTTTACCGGGATTATATCGATCTATTTATATAGGATGTATAGGAAAAGGTAATAGAAATACCGCTTCTTAGTAAAATAGAAGAATTTCAATATACCGCCGGCGGTTTTAATATAATAGAGTACTAATTAATTAGTATTTTAATACGAGGCCTTACAACGATAGTTCGTAGTAATTTAATTCTTATAAATACTTGTAATATTTAATTAGAATATAAAAGATTGGATAAATATGTATTAAATGTACGGCGCTGGTATAAGAGGATATATAATATTATAGTAGAAGTTATTGCCAAAAATCTACGAGCTTAGGAAAATATTAGATTTAGTAATCGATTTAGGGCATTTCAATTGCTATTAGAAGTATTATCCGGTTAATTATTAAGGCGGTTATTAAAGCGATTATTTATAGCCGTAGAAGTAGTAAAAGAGGCTATTATCGAGGCTATTGGTAATTATAATAATAAAGACGAATATATAGCCGATAACGAAGAGTAATAAGTAGAAAAAACGGTAGAAGTAGTTAAATCCGAATTAAAGTTACCCAAATATATAAAACGGTATATTACTAACGCTCTCCGGCCGAATGTTTATCTCGGTATTTATTATACCTAAATCTATAAAGAATATAGTCCGCCTAGGTTATTAAATATATTAGTAGAAGAGAAATATTATAAATAAATTACACTTATACTTGAAATCTTGGTATAGCCCGTATATATACCCTAAGCCGCCCGCTATACGTAACCTGTATATAGTAAATCTGGCGTATAAAAAGCGGGCCGTGTACGCTAATACTATTTACGGATATGAATATTATTAATAATTAGTGATAATAGACGATTTAAAAAGACGGCGGAGAAGATTAACGATAAGGATATTGAGAAATAGATTTTTGAATACAAATATATTATTTATACTATTCGATTCGTACTACTCAATGCGTTCTCCTTATTTGACCTCGTATTGACCGATTAAATATATACTCTAACTAGAAATACGCCTAGGTTATTCGAAGCCCTATTCGGAAACGAAGATAAACTCCGTCTTAGTATTAGTAAAGGATTACTATTAGCTAATAATAAGGATAAGGAATTTAATATACCCGAAGCGACTAATAATATATATATTCGATTATCGATTCCAGGTAGATTAAAAGAGATAAATAAAACGTATTACCCTATTTACGATTAGCTCTATCGAAATCGCGACCCTATTATAATATCTATTGAGGAAAAGAAATAATAGCGATTATTACTATTAAATTTAAGGCAAATATCGGATTCGTTTCGTCGTTTGCTTTATAATACGTACGAGTATAATTATAGTAGTAAATGTATTACGATATTTAGATAGGGCGTTATATAGTATAGTAAATATATAATATTTTTAAATAAGTAAGTGATTAGATTATTTAATTTCTCCCCCCTTATATATTCCCCTTTTATTTACCACCCCGAAATCCTAAACCTACTAAGAGACGTGAACGAATTGTTAAGGATATATATTATAGTAGTGCCCGTATATATTACTATTATAGGCTTTTACTATATATAAATCTAAATATACCGTTATATACAAATTAGATACTAAAGTACTATAAATACGTATAATTATATACTTCTACTCCCCAAATTCCTATCGCCCCCCTTACCTAAACTATTATATAAGTATATAAATATAAATAGATAGCTTTAAGACCTCGCGGGTTTATAGCTAATCTATATAAATATTTTGGGTAGTTAAATATAACGGTAATTACTAGATTTGGTAATTGTAATACTTAGAGACGTAGCCTTAAGACTAGTCTTAGCGACGTCGATAGTAAATTAATACCCTTAACAATAGTATTAATAATTCTATACGCTTTAGGAATAGTATTATATAATTTATACGCTAGATAACTTAATAATATTTTAATAATATATTAAAATTATTCGAAGCCGTATAGCTGCGTTATTAATATATATAAATATAAAGAGTTATAGGCATACCTAGATAATAATTAGCCTTAACTTTTAATAATAAGATTTCGGATATTTTTATACCTTTTCCGCTATACTTTCCCTAAACGCTATTTATTTTATATTAAGTCGATTAAAACTAATATATCCCCTTCCAATATATTAAATGCAAAAATAAATATATTTACGTATATAGGTACTATTTTACAAAAACAGTTCTAAATCGTTAATTTAGCGGCGGAAATCTATAATTATAATATTTTATTATTGCTATAACCTTTAGTATTCCGTATAATTATACTATATATCTTCCCCTACTATACTAAATCTATATTAATTTATAAATATTTATTATTATAAGACGCTTCGGCGTTACGGATTCAACTTCGGCGACTACTTTCGGTATCAAAACAACTATAATACTACTACGCCTAGCGATAATAGCTTTAATAACTATAATAATACTAATTTAGTATATATTAATTACATCTTCGTTTACGATTAAAAGTTGATAGGCGAACGCAAAATCTTCCTTATTCTAATTAAACTACGGCTTATACTAAATAGAAGGCATATTACCCTCGATCTTATATATATTGAAGATATTAGTAAATTATTAATTATCGGCCTTCTAATAGTCTTTCCCGATAGGATTTATATTGTCGACGTCTCGAAGCTTTACGAGCGTAGGAGGAATTATAGCCTATTATAGGTATAGGTGAATTAGGACATTATTTGGCTATAATTTAATAATTATAAATATTCAAATATTAATCAATTTATTTATTATTATTATTTATTATTATTTATTGTTATTTAACTAATATAGTTATTTATAACTAGGAATTAACAAAGTATATATTAAACGTATACAAATTCTATAATATTATTCTATATCGTAAGTATTATAGCCTTCTATAATATAATTAGGAAAATAAATTAACTAGTTTAATATAGTATATCTTTCAAAACTTATACAAGTAATGTAATTCGTTATTCGGTAAATATATACGATCTATCCTATTATTATATTACTACTGTATAAATATTCGGACCCCTATTTAAATACTTAAATACTTTACTAATTACTAAATTATTTATTCCGACGGCGATACTAGTACTATAATATTAAGTAATTACCCGGATATACTATATCTATAGATCGCTTATATTAATTATTTACCCCGGATAATATTTATTTATCAATATATTAATTACCTTAGGATTCCTTTATTAATATATATTAATTACCTACTCCGAGTAATACTATTATATTAATTAGTAACCCGGGTACAATATATTTACAAATATAAAGTCAATTGCCTGCCCGGATATACTATATTTACGGATTATTTATTAACGTCAAATCAATTACCTACCCCGGATATATAATCGCTTTATAATTCCTATATTCCGATTTCTATTATTCCTATTATTCCTATTTCCTCCTTTAATATACTATAAATGCAATATAATATTTAACAGCTTAATTAATTGTAAACCAGTTAACGATTTAGCAATTATTAGCATCGCATCGCTTGTATTGTATTGCCCTAAGTATAATACCGGGTATAATGCCGGGTATAATATTGGGTATAGTACTGGGTATAGGGCAGCCGGTGTAATGCGTAGCTAGTGTAGTATATAGCCGGTGTAGTATGTAGTTAGATGTAGGGCTAAACCGGCGCTGGGCGTAGTATAGGTAGACCGTACGTAGCCGGCAACTAGGCGGGTAGGCGGTAAGGTGGCGGGCGGCGGGCGGCGGGGTAGGCGAGGACCCGGGGCGTAGGTAGACCGTACGTAGGCTGGCGGCGGCAATTAGCCGGTAATCGATAGCTAGTAGCAAGTAGAAATAAAAAATGCATAAGCGACCGATTCGCAACTTCCCTTTCTAAATTTCCTATACCGCGAAAAATCTAAAGTAGGTCCATTATATAGGCTACTACCCGTCATACATACAGGCCCCATGCTCTCCTATATTAAATCCTGTAATTATAGAGCATATAACGGTTGTAGTAAGGTTGAAAGCTTTAAACCGTTGTTCAACGATATCCGAATTTGAAACCGTGACAAATATTTTTACCGTTGTTTAACCGTAGTACAACAGTAAAATCCCCACATATATTCTTAGGTAAGTACTCGAATACTACGGAATTACTAGGCAAATCGAGTAATTAAATTAAATAGCTTTTTGGATTCGTTAAATCGAACTTCAAAGTAGTCTTAGAATACTTCCTAATCGGCAAAAACATTTCGATTGAACTAAGGGTTATTAACGTAGTATATACTTTTACTATACATTTAGGTATGTATAAGGGAATTAAATATAATGTATTGAAATCGGTTATACTTAGTAAAGCGGCTATCGTATTAACGTATATAATGCCGAATATAATTAGCGTAATCGACGTTCCTTATTCGAGGGGTAAGAAATTTACTTTATCCTCGGGGGTAAAGATTAGGAAATACTTAACATAATAATATTTATTAACGACGAAATTCGTTAATAAATATATTGTAAAGGGGACCTTATTAGATATAGTAACGTCGGGGGTTTTTTTAAAGTACCGGAGGTTATTCGGAATTTAGAGGTTATTCTTACTAGCTTGTAGGTTATCCGTCTAGGTTAGGCTATTAATTCTCTAATTGTTAATTTTCCAGTAGATTTCCGATTTAGATTAGTAAAGTATTAAGGTTGGGTAAGGCATCTCTTCGAAATTATACCCGCAATTAGTCGATATCCTTAAGTATACGACTAATAATATTAGGCGTAGTACTAATTTCTAAATTAGCTTCGGCCAGTATTTCCTATAGGGCGGTTTCTTAAAATTCGTCTAAATTTTCTTTAAAGTTTATATTATCTATATTAATACCGTTAATATTATTTATAATATCGCTATCTACTAGAAGTTAATTAAGACGGGCTTTATCAATTTCGATATCGGTATAGCCGGAATAATAAGCTTTGAAAAATTTAAATTAGGTTTCGATTTTACAACGGTTATATTTAAATTCGCTATATATACGACCGATATTAAAGTGATTATAGTAATTGCGAAGCCGCATTAAAATAATATCGACTTCGTCGGGTAATTTAGGTAATTGAATATAGACGGCTATAATATTTCGAAGGTAATTAATATAATAGCCTTTGTATTTACGTTGTTAATTATTAAAAGTATAAATATTATAATATATATAGACTTGTAAAATAAGTATTTCTTCGTATAGGTTAAGAGTTAGCAAATAGAATTCTTCGTCGGCTTTTATAAAAGTGCTTAAGTCTATATTATTTTCCGCGTCGAATTTGAATAGTTCGCCGGGCCGTAAATTTATATTAATATAGTAATAACGATTGTAAATACCCTAAATATTAGCCCTTAAGCCAAATTACTATTTATTATAATAGTTGTATTATTCTTATACTATAGTATTGAATATAGTTTAGTAGTTACGAGCCTATTAATAGTGTATATTTGGGATAGTTCGAATATTTAGATCCCCTTTATATTAAGGGTCTCGTTCGAAATTAATATTAAGTACGCCGGGGAATTGAGGACTACGTTCCGGGGAAGGCTAAAGATATTTAGGACCTAGTAGTCGACTTCTTCGGCGGGGGGTTGAAGGAATTAGTTTAATTGCCGGGGTTAGAGAGTAGGGACGAATTTATTAATATTATATATAGCGTTAAAAGTTGAATTATTAAAGGGATTTGTAGAGGCGGAATTATCGAATAGATTTCGTATTAATAAGTTAGGTATTAGTTAAAGCCGGAAGGGATTATCGTATTTGTTAAAATTATAGTAATTATTACTATCGTTATAATTATCGCTATTATAGTTCATGTATTTATTATAATATTAATAAGCGCGCTCCTAATATTCTAAGTAATAACACTTTTTGCTTTATCTACTTCTACCGAAGAAAATACTATATTAAAAGTCCTAATAATAACTAAAATAAATTTTATTTTCTTTTCGAATATTATAATTAGGATTACTATAGATATATATTATATAGAATTCGGTAGTTAACTCCTAATTAATAGGACGGCGAATAATATTATAAGCCGGATAAATAAAATATAGCAAATCGTTATTAAATTAAATGTTAATATCGTTATTATTAACCGACTATATTAGAATATTAGGAAAATTAATTAGTTATAGTAGCGATAAACTCTTCCCAAATCTAACTTCGCCCAAATATAATATATAATAGTCCTTTTCTAGGAAACCGATAATAAAGTCCTTATAGTCGGCTATATTATTGTAAACGGAATAGACTTTACGTTAAAAAAAGATATTATATTATATAATTAATAAATAAAGTAAATAATTGCCGGTAATAGGATAATAATCGTTAATATATCGAGAGTAATAATAATTCGGGTAAATAAATCGTTTATTATTATTATATATTATATAATTACCTATAGTTATATTCCGGTCCGTAAAGGGTCGTATAATACGACAATTCGGGTAAGTAAATTGCTTATCGTTATTATAGAATTAATAAGTACCTATAATTGGGTTGTAATTAGTAATAGGGTAAATAATATAATAACGGTAGTATATAAATTATTCGGGGTTATTGGCCGTAAATTCCAAATTAGGGTATTATTAAGTAATTAAAGTTATTAAAGACAGCGTAGGCGAAATACCTTCTTCTTTATTACGTTTTCGATAATAATAATTATAATAAATATATTCTCTTTATCGACGGGCCTTAATAATAATCTCTTCATTATCTTATTGAATATTTAGTATTAATTTAATTATTAAAGTATTAGAAATTGCCAAAATCAAAGTCTTGAATGTAATAATATAATATACTTATAAATATTATCCGCCTAGTTTATACTAAGTATTTTATTAAATTAGACTAGCTTTAGACTAGATTGCTTAGAATTACAAAATATAAGTTTTAAAACGACGGGAAGTACTAGTAATAGATAATTGAGTATTAATTTATCGGAAATTTGTCTATAATAATTGAAGCGATTTCGAACGATTAAATTATTATAAATTTAAATTAGCTTTCTAAATTAATTATAATCGAATTGCCTATCGAGTTTAAAGTTTTCGGGCTTAGGGTTATTATTAAATTCCAAACATTTCTTATTAGTATTGTCCTTATTAAACTTCTAATAGTTTTTGGGTAGAAATATTAACTTCTTCGCTATTAAATCATTAACGTCTAGGATTAAAGCGTTAGAATGCCGGAGTTTATAATACTAGAACTTATAATGCCGGAGGTTAGAATACCGGAGCTTCCGGAGGCTAAAAAGGAATTAGAGCTTGGAATACCCAAGGCGGATCGGTATCGAATAAATTAGTAATCGGAGGCCGGCGGTTAATTCTACTTCGAATATCTTTTAGGGAAAATAGTATAGTATTACCGGGACGTCTTTTATTACTAGTGGTAGGATTGGCGGTAGATTGCAAATTGGATTATAATCGACGACGTTCGGTTCGATTTTAAAATAAAAATTAATATTTAAAATATATTTTAATAAATAACTAATTAATATACTTAAATTGTATTTATAACCCCTTACGGCTCGGATTTTAACCTTTTCGGGTATTATTTACCCTTAAATAATAGAACGATACAATATATTAGGATTCTATTAGTAGGATTTACGTATTTTGAAGGATATATGATTAAATAAATATTATTAATCGAATAGCTAATTAGTAGGGAGGGAAATAATAGGGTTTAATAATAAAGGGAGAAGGGGTAGGATTAGACTTATTAAAATATACTTAATATAATAAATATTATAAATGACGGTAGTAAGGGTAGGATCGGCTTTACTAATAAATACCGATATTAGTTTTTTCTTATTATAGTAGGTGTATTTTTGGGTTTGATTCTACTCTTAATTACTAGGCGGCGGCTATTAATTAGAAGCCATCTTTAATAAATTAAATAATTAAATAGTTAAATAATTAAATTAATTAATTACTTAATTATTTAATTGAATATAGGACCGAATTATATTAATTAAAAATAGTGTTTCCTTAGGCGGAGCTAAATATGCCCACGGAAGACAATGAAACGCCCATTTTACCTTCTACCTTTTTAAACCCCCTCCCCTTCTAAGGTTTAATTTTTTTTTTTTTTTTTTTTTTTTTTGAAAAAAAAGCAGATTTAATTTTTTAAGACTCATTCGTCAGATTTTTTGAAATCGATATTACCATAGCGGAAAAATACGAACGGCATCTAGCGTAGAAGAGGTCGTCTAGCCTAGATAAATTAGCTTACCCAAATGAATCGTCTAGGCCAGACGGTTAAGGAGGCCTTCTAATTGGTCAATCTAAGTGTGCGCTATAAAAGGTCGCTAAAAGTTTTAAACTCAGCGCTACTTCCGGGTAGTAAATTCCCAAAATGACCAAGTCTTTTCAATAACTAATAACCCTAACCCTAAAAATAAAAAAAGGGTACCAAAATAAAGAGGAAGAAACGGTGGTCATTTTGCACCCGGCTAGAAGTTAATCCGGCCTTTAGTTAAGGAGGAATTTTGATTTTAAAAAAATTTGACGAATGAGTTTTTAAGATTACTTGGGGGCTTTTAGGCGCTAAGTTTCCTTTACTCCTTCTTTCCCAAAGTTCATTTCCCTTTAAAAATTCAATTACCCTATATTAAAGGAAAGAACGTAGCCCGCTTTTAATCAATTGGGCTAGTAACTTAATAGTTTTTGTATTTACTTTCTTTTTTGTAATTGCTAATTCGAATCCTATTAGCAGTCGTCTTTTTTCGGCTACGCGAAAAGTTTCGCGCGGAATACCCCCATCCGGGCTTTAAAGTCAAAGTCCCAAACTACTATTAGAAAGACCACTATAATAATTACTAATTAAAGACCTTTATAATAGCCTTTAGAAAGTCCTTATAGGGGTCTTTAGTTTTTATTATTTTGTACCCAAATCCGACTAATTAGAAGGCTTCCTCAATTATTTAGCCCAGACGATTTTGTCTAGCCTAATTTACTAAATTGCTTTAGGAACTAAGGCTGGGCTAGACGCCCCTATCTGCGCTAGATGCCCCCTATATATTTCTGCTGCGGTACTCTTCAACCAAAGGCCGGATTAACTTATAGCCGGGTGCAAAATATCCGCCATCTTTTTCTCATTATTTTGGTATCTTTTTTTCTTTTTAGGGTTAGGGTTATTAGTGATTGAAAAGACTTAGTCATTTTGAAAAAAACTAAAATTCTTATCGCCTCCAATTTTCTTATTGCCTCCACTTTTCTTATCGCCTCCAATTATCTTACCGCCTCCGATTTCCTTATCGTCTTAACAATTTAACTTGGTCGTTTTGGGGACTTGGTCATTTGCAGCACGGTCGCAGCGACGGTCGTATCTACGATCGCATTTTAATAAAAGAAACTACTCTTTTTGACTTTTCTCAACAACCAAACGACTGACCAAAGTGTACACGGTCCTAAAATGACCGCAAAATTTAGGCGAATATTTTGCACCTGGTTGCACTTTAATATATCCCCTGGTTGAGGAGCGATTTCAATTGTAAAACGAAAAGTAGCTTTTTATTAAAATTTTTGGTCCTAACCCACAATATTTCCCTTTTAGGATTGCGAAACACAATATCAATAGCGCGCACGGGCCAGATGGTGGCACCATTTTTTTTTGCAGATTGACCTGTAATAAACAAAACCGCCGCTCCTTCCAGTTTCAGCTTCGGTGGGCCCACGGACCACGACCTTTGGTATGGGTTTCCATAGCACCTTTAGTGGGCCCGACCTCAGCGCTTCAAGGTGGAAGGATGGGCGTTTCAATAAATAGAAAGAATAAAAGTTAAAAAGTTAAAACGTTAACGATAATTTGGTTTTGTAAATTGGCCGATAATGACTTTACCTTTCTAGCTTTATTTAAATAGTTTAAGTACTGTAATTTAGGAGCCCTTAATAATTGAATAATTGAATTAAAAATAGAAAGCTAAAAAGCCAAAAAACTAAAAAGCTAAAAAGTACTAATTTTAATTTCTATTAACTCGTCTTTTTCTAGACGTTAATCGCTTTTATTAACGTACGTTTTATAGAACGAACCGAAGTCTCTAAATAAAAATAGTAAAAATATTAATAAAGGAATAGGTAAATAGTAGGGAGTAGGGAGTAGGGAGGGAAATTAATTTTATAGTAATTTTATTTCTTATTAAATAGAACGACCGGATTATATTAATCGTTGTAGAATAGCGATAGTCGTTGTCGTTGAGGGAGGAAGAGAGGTAGAAATATTAAATTATTTTAATCGTTATAGAATCCTAATCGAAGTAGGATAATAAATAAATAAATAATAATAATTATTATTATTATCGATAGTACTCCGGAAGATACCAATTATTCTCGTAATCGGATTCTAATTGTCTAAAATAATTTAAGAAATTAAGAAATAGTATAAATATTATATAAATATTATATAGGAATATTATATTAACGAAATTAAAATGGTAGGTTTAGGGAAATTAAAGTATTAGTAAAATAAATAATTAAATAGGGAGCGGAAAAGGGAAGGGAATTTACGCCGGCTAAATAACCGATACGTTTTGCCTCGGCGTTATAAAAGATTCCAATACGCTTTTACAGTAGTAAATAGATTTTAGGACGATAGTTATTATTATTAGGAGAGGAATAATTAAGTTTAAACTATTATAGGATAATATTAAAAGATATTTGAAATTAAATATTAAAATTGATTTTAGATATAAAATTGTATATGTTGAAGAGGAGAGAGTTTGGGAACCGAGAGGCGGGGGGAATTAGATTTTTATACCTTATAAAGAGGCCGCTAATAAGTATTAGAAATTTCCGCTAGTCGTTAGAAATTTTACTACTAATTATATTACGCGTTTATTATTATTACGACTTCTTTTATTAATATTAAGAAATAGAAAGTAATAGGATATTTTATAGTAATAATTATAGGTTATAATAGGGGAAGTAATATTTATACTTTCTTCGCCTTATTAATTTATTTAGTATAGGACCGAAAGTAATATATAATTGAAATTATACTTTAGTAAAAGTCGTATAAACGTTTACGTATTCGTTTAAAGGCTTAAAATTAAAAGATATTAAAGATTCTAAATAATTCTTAGTATTATACGATAGTTATAGCGATGAAATAAAAGAAGTAGTATTATTAGTTAAAGGTATTGAGGTAAAGGGTAGTAGGGTGGAAAGTGTACTTACCTTACCCCGTTAGGACTTAGTTAGTCTAATTATAAAATAATATGCAATTAAAGTACTTTATTATAATCGTATAAATAGTCGTTATAGTCGTATAAATACTTCTATAGTCGTTTAAAGGGTTAATATTAACGATTCTAAACCTTTCTTAGTATTATACGATAGTTATAGCAATAAAAGTAGTAGTATTAATAGTTGAAAGTAATATTATTAGTTAAAAGTAGTAGGGTTGAAAGGCGATAATATAAAAAGGTAGTATTATCACGGGGCAAGGCTAAAGGTAGGGGGTTGGTTGGATATACGTAGTTGTACGAAGAGAGGGAAAGAGAGGTGTGCGCAAGTCTAGCGATATAGGGCAAGGCACGAAGGCTATGCCCAAAGCCCAGACCAGTCGTACGTGCACATGCACGTGATGTGCTATTGGCCAATAGTAGCAATAGTACGGTACGAGGCTCAACTACTTATAGTAGGAGCCGTATATATAATAGGCAGTTATAGGTAATCCTATAATACTACCTCCCTATAAAAGAAGTTCTATAGCTTTAAAATCTATATATATATAAAATAATAAATTATCCCTCATTCCCCGTCTTTAAGCTCCTCTACCCGTAAATAAAGCCCGTCCTCGAAATCCTCCTCCGCTCGTAATTCCCGGATCCTCCTCATATCCTTAAACTCCTCCGCGGTCTAATTATTATTGCCCTACTAGTAGGTCCCTACCTTTAGCCTATCTACTACATTCTTCGTAGGGAGCCTTTTCCCTTACTATATTTCCGATAGCCTCTTAAAAATCTTTTTAAATACTTTATCTAACTTCTTTATATCCTCCTCGGATAATACCTCCGGTTCGTAAGGGGTCGCTATAACCGTTAGGGCTAATTTCTAGGGCGGGGCTACTTACTACCTAATCGTAATATTTGCGACGGCGGCGTTAATCTACTCCTTTAAGTCGGTAATACGTTTAGAACGTTTTTAAGCCGGGGCTAGGGCTAGGGCCCGGGGTATTCGGGGTACGCGGGGTATTAGAACCTTTAGTACTAAGGTCTATTCTTATAATATAATTATAATTTCTAATTACTATTTAATTTTTAGCGGGATAAGTGCTTCGAGGTAATTACTATAGAAGGTAATAATAGCCTTCCTTACATTAATTATTGAAACGCCCATGCCTTCACCAAGCACCTTCGTCGTCGGGCCCACCTCCCCAGGTGCCACAATTGGATCCATACCAGAGGTCGTGGTCTGTGGGCCTATATCGAAGCGCGGAAGGCGCGGCGGTTCTGTCTATAATAGGCTAGAATGCAATTAATTGTGGAGTTAGGGTCCCTACTCTATACCTAAAAAGGAAATTGTATTGTCATCGGGATATAGTCCGAATAGCTAATGTAGACTATGCTATATTTCCGTCGCGTTTAGACTGTTATATCTCAATATTAATTGCGTGTATTAAAATGGAAAAAATGCTATGAAATCGAATAAATTCGTTTGCATCTGCTATATTATTTATATGAAGATGTAGCGTGAAATGCGGTTGTAATAGTATTGTAAAGGCTCGATTTGTATACGACCGCGGCTATTTGTATGCGATTGCGCGACTATAGTTTACGTGCCGGCTATCTGATACTCCCGGTAATTTTAGTACTCCTGTTAACCCTCTAATACTCCCGGTAAGTCGGCGTATTGGCTATTACCTTTTATATTATTGCCTTCAACCCTATTACTTTTAATTAATAATACTACTTTTAACTATTAATACTACCTCTTTTATTATTGTAATTATTGTGCAATATTAGGAATTATCTGGAATTTTTGATATCCTTTGATTTTAAGCCTTTAAACGACTGCGTATGCGTTTGTACGACTTTTACTAAAGTGCGATTTCAATTGCGTATTACTTCGTTTGGTATCGGACTAATATAGGGCAAGTGCACTTCACCTCTACTTTTTACCTTAATATTTCAACCCTATTACCTTTAATTTCACTACTTTTATTATTATAATTATTGTATAATATTAATAAAATATTAGAATCGTTGATATTAAGCTTTTAAACGACTATAGAAGTGTTTGTACGATTGCAACGACTATTTGTACGATTGCGGTGAGGTACTTTAATTGTATATTACTTTAGTATCGGCCTAGTATAAGGTAAGTATAAATACTATTTCCCCTATCGCAACCCGCGACCGTTACTCTAAATTATCCTACTACTTTCTATTTCTTAATACTAATAAAAGTAATCGCAATACTATTTACCGATTTAACCCTATTGTTAATTAGACCGTTAGGAAATTTCTAGTACTTATCGGCTCCTTTTTAGAAGGGTATAAGAATTTGGCTCCCCCCGCCTCTTAGTTCCTAAACTCTCTCCTTTTTAATATATATAATTTCAAATCTAAAATTAATTTTAATATTTGATTTCAAATATCTTTTAACTTTAATACTATCCTATAGTAGTTTGGGCTTGACTGTTCCCCTATTAACAACGGCTATTCGCTATTATAGTAAATGTAATACTAAGTTAGAATGTATTGGTTATTTAGCCGGCGTAAATTCCCCTCCCCTCCCTTCTCCACTCCTTATTTAATTATTCATTTTGCTAATATCTTTTTAATTTGCTTAGACCTACTTTCTCGATCTTATTAATATAGTATTTTTATAATATCCTTTTACCGATTATCCGTTTTCGCGGCGATATATTATATTTATTATTTTATTACTTCGTTATTTTATTATTTTATTATTTCCGACGTTAATTACGAGAGTAATTGGTATTAGAGTGATGAGATTGATGATTTCTATTAAAATAACGGCTCTCAATTATAGTAACGATAGTAATTGTAGTAATTATTATTTAACTTAGTTAATTCCCCTCCCTATTCCCTGCTCCTTATTCCCTATTATTTGCCTATTCCTCTATTAACGTTATTATTTTCGTTATTTAAAGATTTCGGTTCGCTCTACGGAATATATATTAATAAAAGTAGTTAACAATTCGATAAAGATAAGGGCTTTTTGGCTTTTTGGCTTTCTATTTTTGGTTCGGTTATTTAATTATTTAGTTATTGAGGTTATTATTGTAAATAAAATAGGCTATCTAAACAAAGTTAGAAGGGCGAGGTGATTGATTTCACCTACCCTATTGGCTTTGGTAGTATTATTATTAATTTATAAAAGTAAGTTATTATTGGCTTTTTAGCTTTTTAGCTTTTATTCTTTTTATTTATTAGTTAGTACAATTCAGTTATATATTTAATTAGATAGTTAAACAATTAATTAATTCAATTATTTAGTTAAGATGGATTTTAGTTAATAGCCGCCGCTTGGTAATTAGGAGTAAAGTTAACCTTTAATTCCTATTTAAAGATATACCTATTATAGTAGGAGAAAGCTAATATCGGTATTTATTAATAAAGCCGATCCTATTTAGATTACCGTTACTTATAATATTTATTGTACTAAGCGAACCTTAATAAGTCTAATCTTACTCCTTCTCCCTTTATTATTAATATTTATTATTTCCCTTCCTATTAATTAGTTATTCGATTAGTATTGCCTATTTAATAGTAAATCCTTTAAAAGTGTAAATCTTATTATGAATTTAATATATTGTATTGTTCTATTACTTAAGGGTGAATAGTGTCCGAGAGGGTTAAGATCCGAGCCGCGGGGGGTTGTGGGTATAATTTAAGTATATTGGTTAGCTATTTATTAGGGTGTATTTTGAATATTAATTTTTATTTTAGGATCGAGCCGAATATTGTCGATTATAATCCAATTTATAGTCCGCTACCGCTAATATTAGTAATACTAATTTGCAATTTACCGTTAATCCTATTGCTAGTAATAAAAGAAATCCTAGTATTATTATATTATTTTTACCGGAGGATACCTAATTACTTTGAGTTAACCGCCGGCCTCCAATTGCCGGTTTATTCGATGCCGATCCGGCCCGGGCAATTCAACTTCCGGTATTTTAATTCTAACTTTTAGTAATTTAACGACTTTGCTATAAACAATTTAATAGCGAGGAAGTTAATATTTTTATTTAAGAATTATTAGCGGTTCAATAGGGATAATATTAATAAGAAATATTTGGAGTTTAATAATAACCTTAACCCCGAGAATTTTATTAGGTAATTTAATAACCCTAACCGGTTTAGAGAATTGGTTTGGATTTATAATAACCTAGTCGTTCGAGGTCGGTTTAGTTGTAGATAATCGGAAATCTCCGACAAATTGATATTTAATTAATTACCGCCGGCTTAGTACATTGCTTTAAAATTTATACTTCGCAATTCTAAACTATCTAGTTTAAGGTTAATTTGGTTTAATAAGATATTTAATATAAATTGGGCGGATAATATTTATAGGTATATTATATCGTTATATTTAAGACTTTGATTTTGATAATTTTAATACTTTAATAATTAAGTTAACCTCAATATATAATAGGATAATAAAGAGATTATTCGGGCCTATTAATAAAGAGAATGTATTTACTATAATTATTGTGTTCGAAAACGTAATAAAGAAGAAGGTATTTCGCCTATATTGTCTTTAATAACTTTGATTGCTTAATAATACCCTAGTTTAGAATTTACAGCTAGCGACCCCGAGCGATTTATATATTACCGTTGTTATTGAAGCGTCAGCTTCACTTAAGAGCAGGTCGGGGCATAGTGATAGATCCCGCCATTGACCAATGGCAGCACGACATATCGTGGTAGGTCTATGCCCCACCGAAGCGGAGTAAACGAACGCTTCATTTACTTTGCGGCGAATCCGCCCGAAGCTCAGAAATGGTCCCACTTTTCCCCATTTCTCCCCACCTTTTCACGTAAATTACCATCTTGGGACAGAAAAAAGCTCCGATAAGCTTATCGCAATTTAAGTTCACCGTAGGAATAAAAAGCGGGGCGCACGCGGTCTTTCCATTTCTAAATCGCTTCCCACCAAAATCACTGCATAAAACATTCGTCGTTCGAATTGCAACACCGTACAGCGCCAACCAGACCATCTGATGAAAAAATGAAAAATATAGAGCGATAGATCTTAGCCAGCCAATCAAATCCTGTCTTTGAACGATTGATACAGCTTAAATAGCGGCCCAAATAATTCGAAAAGCTGGGCGAAGTAAAGTCTAGAAATGTAAGAGTCACGTATAACCCCAACAACCGTCGGGCAGCCGGCAACGAGTGCTGACTAATACTTAGAGTTGCCAAATGACCGAGTCTTTTCAATAACCAAAACCCCTAACCCTAAGGATTGGAAGCGATAAGAAAATTGTTAAGGCGATAAGAAATTTGGCGGCGATAAGACATTTGGAGGCGAGAAGAACTTTGGCGAAAATCTCAAAAATGACCAAGTCTTTTCAATAACCAATAACCCTAACCCTAAAAATAAAAAAAAGGGTACCAAAATGATGAGGAAGAAATGGTGGTTATTTTACACCCGGCTAAAAGTTAATCCGGCCTTTGGTTGAGCCGGAATTTTGATTTAAATTTTTTTGACAAATGGGTCTTTAAGATTTAAATTCTGTATTTTTGTGGAAAAAAAGAAAAAAAACGTTGTATTAAACAAATAAATAAATAAATAAATAAATAAATAAATAAATAAATAAATAAATATAGAAATATAGAAATAAATAAATAAATAAATAAGAGAATATTATTTTCTAGTGAGCTGACGCTTCTATACTTACGCCGGTACGAGGTTCCGTCCCGGGGTAGGATTATTTTATTATCTACTCTATTGCCGACTATAATCCTACTATAGGCGGCTATTACTTTTATAATAATAATAAGCAATTTATTTACCCGAATTATTATATTATACGACCCCTTAAGGATTGTGGCGATGATAGTACTTATATTTTTTGTATTATTAATAAACGATTTATTTATCCGAATTACTATTATTTTCGATATATTACTAATTGCTATTCCGTTACCGGCATCTATTTACTTTATTAGGAAGATTTATAATAAAATAGTATTCCCTTGGGCGGAGCCTACTATGCCCGAGGGAGACAGTGAAACGCCCATATTTGCCCAAACGAGTAAGGAGATGTCCAACTAAAACATCACCAGATATTACCAAATATTACCAAAGATCACTCTCCAATTCACCTTCCAACTCAGATTTCTATTATAATTCTAAATAATACTAAACAACGCTCTTTATAACCTTTATTTCTCAACTTTACTATTACTAGCCCTATAAGGGGTGCTATGGGGACGCTCGTGGTATAGCGGTTTGCGTAGACGTACGTAGCCGCTATTGGTATATATAGCGTAGAGACCCTCAATTCGATTCCTATCTATAACTACCGTTTTTATACTAATTCTAGCTTTATTAACTCTAACTCTTTAAGATAATACTAACTCTAGCTTTCCAATTTTGTCCGAATTGGGGTGACCGAACTGGGGAAAAACTGCTTATAAAAATCCTATGACGTTAGTATAAGGCAAAGAGATTAAGGTATAGTTAAAACGGGCTATTCCTCGTAGTAGGCTTAGGATGCTTCGCGCTTTAGAGATTTCAGGTGGGGCGTACTTTATAAGTCCTAAACTCTTTTTTACTAAATTCTTACTTATCTTTTTACTTCTCTTTCACTTATCATTTAATCTTAAACGTCAATCACAGTTACAAAAGTGCTAATTCAAATATTTATTTACTAAATTCTCACTTGTCATTCAATCTTAAACGTCACGGTTACGGTCATAGTCAGGAAAGTGCTTATTTAAGTGTTTATCAACGTGGATTCTTATTACATCTATCTTTACAAATACCCTATCAATGCCTTTATATCCCTATCAATCCCTCTATATCCATATTAATTAACTACCTCTCAACTGCGGCAGTCCATTAACTGTATTCTTACGAAGTCTTCTACGAGGCCTACTAGAAGGAGTTGTACTACTAATTTTACTACCCGGTGGTCTTCTACGACGTCTATTACTAGAAGTAGTTTTAGCGGTACTAGTTGGTTGTTGTATAGTGGTATTAGTAGGCGGTTTACCGCGTAGTCGACTACCGGCTCTATTACTACGAGGTCTACCCCGTCCTCCTCTTCCCCGGGCCGGCCGGCTATTACCGGCATTATTATTATTATCGTCGTCGGTAATATTTCCCGGTCCCGGTAGTAACTCCCGAAATATATTGGAAGCCGGAGGAGGGCTGAGATTGCTGCGTATATAATATAGAGGTAACGGTTCGCTTGGCTTTAGTTATTAAGGCATACGTCTAGCGATATCTATAGCTCAATATATAGCGGTCTTAGAATTAGTAGAATAGAGGGTATTAATTTCGAAGGGGTAGTCGAATATAATGCCTTAGAGCGTTTTAATACGAGAAATAGCTATATAAGATAGGCCAATTGCAAAGTCCTTTTGGGATATATCTAGTATAGCCTTATTTAGTATCTAGCCCTACGATTTATATATTGTAATAATATATATAGTAGTTAAAGGGAATTGCTTTCTCCTATACTCTAGAGCCCCTTTAGTGAATGTACGAATAACCCTCTATATAGGGATAGTACGTACTGGATCCTCGATATTAGGATATATAGCTTCTATATCGATATCTTCCCAGTAATTAATACCCCTATAATTAGGGAAATGTACGAATATAACGAAGGGGGAGTCGCCTGCTTCTGGGCTGTAAAAAAGTAAAGAGGTTAGTAAACTAATTGGATTGGATTGGATTTTAGATATTGGTTAACTTATTAAATATTATGGTGAATGATGGTATTCCAAGCAAAATTAACAATTGTACTAATAGTACCGTTGATAAGGCTAGTATTAGTCTAGAGGTTCTTAGTTAATATAACCTTAGCACCCTTTAGAATCGTCAATTTATTGTATAGATTATTAGTATTAGTATATTTAATACTTTTGGCGGTAGTAGAGGAGTTCTAAGCCTTAATAATAAAAGTAGGGCTGTCTAAGCCTTCTATATACCTAGTATTATACTCGTTAACTATAGTATTGGTAGGGTAAATACGTAAGGCGTTATCGAATATCTTTTACTCTAGTATAGGTAAGGCGTACTTGTAGCGGGTGGATAATAATATCCAATCGGCAATAGTAGGGTTATTGTATCGTAAACCTTCTAAAGCTGTACGAAATCCAGTTTGGTTATTACCCTATTGACGGACGATCTGCTGTAATTCGATAGGCTAATTAAAGTTGTAATAATAGGATCGGCTACTACGCTATACGAAATCCAATTTACTAGCCTTCCTTTTCCGCTTCTACTCTTCTATTTCGTTAGGAAGCCTACTATTAGCATCCTCTTTACCAATTGCTTTAAGCTAGGTATTTGGGTTATTAGCGAATTTAGGGGGTTCTTAATAGAATAGAGGTTTCTATCCAACTGGGGGCAATTAGAAGAAATCTCCTAGTAGAAGGATATTAGTACTACTAAACCTCTTGCCCTAGTCTTCTACGAATGCTTGACGAAGACAGTTATTAATAAAATATATATTCTTCAAACCTAGTATAGACTTCTTATTAATAATGAAATATTTATACTACTGAAGGTTATTTTACAAAGTCGTTAGGGAATGACCTTCCAAACTAGCTAAACTTGCAATACCGAAAGGAAGTTTCAAAAGCGAATGTAGAGTACTACCTTTAATATTATTGGCAGTAACACCGGTAGGAGCAATACGGGCAATAGGGTCGAAAAGGCGGTATTCCATTACTATTTATCTAAGCTTATATAAAAGTAGACGAATTAGATAGGATTTACCAGTACTACCTCGACCATTAATTTATATAAGTAGTTGATTTAGATTTTGGCCGTTAAATACTACTTAATAATAATTAATAAATAGGTTAAAGACTATACGTTATTTAGTATTAAGGGTATTATATATTTGTTGTAAAATAGGGTCGGGCTCGGGTAGGTTGAAACAGTTGGTTCGATTCTTCTAATAGTCGTTAGTATTTATAGGGATCTATTCTTAAAAGCGAATATAATTTTCATGCCAGTTATAATCAATATTAATAGGACGGCGACCTAGATTATTCTCGAAATCGTTATTATCGGGGTCGTTGACTATATTAGGGTTGTCTTTAGATTTACGTTATATTAATTAATTGGGAATTAGATATAGAATATTAGAATTAGAATATTCTAGTTGATATTAGAAATATAGAATTAGATGTTCTGTTCTTACTTTATTATATCTTCCCAACCGGGTTAATTTAGTCGTTCTTTAGGTCCTTCTTCAAAGTCTTCCTCTAATACAAGTAGGGGGGGCTTACTATAATAATCTTTAGGGTAAACTAATTCATTAATATAAGTCTTACGGTATACTATATATATATTATCGAAGGTTATATAACGAGTATTATCGATAACGTAAAGATTATTAAGCCTTCTATAGGGGTAATATAGTATTAACTTAATACGGTTGAAGTTCCGGCGGCTTTTAGCATCCTCCTCTAATTTATAGATAAGAAAGTAGTTGAGGACCCTCTTCTTAGTTCGATCTATAAGGGGTCTCGGGCGAAGAACATCGAACTCGAAGGTAATAAGGAATTAAAAGAAGGAAATATTAGAATATTATTCTTTACAATTTATATACTTCTAGTAGGGTGACCGTATTTAGCGAGCTTGACCAATAGTATTAATATAAATACTACTATATCCTTTATTATCATTATTACCTCTAGCCGTATTAAAGGTAGTTTGCCTATCTGCTTGAAATATATCTGCTTCTAGATTAGGGATAATAGTACTTCTATTATTTCGGTAACGATAATTAACTATAACAATATAGCGGGTGCTTTCTTATAGAGGAAGGTTAAATAAGATATGGCAAACCTCCTATATAGACTAGTCTTTTTTAATAATAAACCTATTTATAAACTTAGCTACAAACTACTTAACTAGATTATTGGCATTAATATTACGGATCAATTTATTAGTAATCTCATTATAAGATTTGGTGCGCTTTTCGGCCTTTAAAACGTATTTAGCCATGTAATTAAATATAGCGTTTATACTAAGTGTGTAGGGTTGAATATCCGTATTGGCCATCTAGTTTAGTGTAATTAAGGGATTATACTAATTGAGAATAGTATTATTTCATTTGCCGTCGAAAAGCCAGAACCTAGGGTTAATACGTATCGTAAGGAGGGGGTGTTTATAAAATTTCCTAGGGAAGTAGAAGCGGTAGACCTTTTATTTAGGCTCTAGAAGGTTAGGATTAGGGATATAACGTAGATCACCGGGAAGGCCACGGATTTGACGGCAGGCTTAAAGATAATAACTATTGTTATATATATATCTTTATATACAATTGATTATAGAGGCAAGCTTATAGAATATAGGCTCAACTTTACTTATCTTCCTATTTAAGATATTACCTTCTATAATATGCGGGGGTACCGAGGAAATTGGGATTAGCCGTTATTAATCCGGATTCTAATTGGCGGTAAGGCCGGGTACAGGTCCTTCTGGATTTTCTCCTTCTGCAAAATAAGTATTTGGATACTATTGAATACTATGGAGGATAGGGTTAAAAGCTGTACAATAGAAACCCTATATTTTAGTATGCTCTCGTCGTATTTAGGGGTCGGTAAGGTTAGGTGCAATAATATCTCTAAACCAATAAATACTATAGGTATAGCTAATACCTCGAATTTAGAACTCTAGCCTCTACTAATAATCGTTAAACTTGAACTTGGGAATTAGAATATATTCCAAGAAGAGCTCAAACCGCTTAATAAAATAATAAATAGCGATGTAAGGGTTGTAAAGGATATTTTATCGAAATATAGTACGACGTTCGGTATTATTAGATTTAAGCCAAAGTTTATAATTAAGTATATATTTTACTAAGCTTTCCTAATACAAATCGGCTACGCTAAATATAATAAATATTATAGGTATACCCAAGAAGTTGATATGGGCTAATAATTTATAAGATCTTTAGATTTAGAATATTTAAATACTACGGAATTGCTAGGCAAATTGAGTAATTGAATTAAATAGCTTTTTAGATTCGTCTAATCGAGTTTCAAAGTGGTTATGGAAGGCTTCTTGGTCGGTAAAGACATTTCGATTGAATTGAGGGTTATTGATATAGTATACGCTTTTATTATAAATTTAGGTATGTATAAGGGAGTTAAATATAATATATCGAAATCGGTTATACTTAGGAAAGCGGCTATCGTATTAGCGTATACAATGCCGAATATAATTAATATAATCAATGTTCCTTATTCGAGGGGTAAGAAATTCGCCTTATCCTCGGGGGTAAAGATTGGGAAATGCTTAAAATAGTAATGCTTGTTGGTATTTGAATTCGTTAATAGGTGTGTTGCGGAAGGGGCCTTATTGGATAAAGTAATATCGGGGGGGTTTTCGAAGTATTGGAGGTTATTCTTGCTGGTTTATAGGTTTTCTTCTTAAATTTAAAGGTTATTATTACTAACCTACAAATTATCCTCCCGGACCTAAAGGTTATTATTACTAGCCTACAAGTTGTCCGTCTAAGCCAGGCTATTAATTCTCCGGCTATTAATTCTCCGGTAGATTTCCGATTTAAATTGGTAGGGTATTAGGGTTAGGTAAAGTATCCCTTCGAAATTATGCCCGCAATTAGTCGATATCCCTAAATATACGACTAATAATATTAGGCGCAGTATTAACTTCTATATTAGCCTCGGCCAGCATTTCTTATAGGGCGGCTTCTTAAAATTCGTCTAAATCTTCAAAGTCTATATTATCTATATTAATACCGTTGATATAATCTATAATATTGCTATTTACTAGTAGTTAATTAAGACGGGCCTTATCGATTTCGATGTCGGTATAGCCGGGATAATAAGTTTTGAGGAATTTAAACTAGGTTTCAATTTTATAACGGCTATACTTGAACTCGCTATATATTCGATTAATATTAGGGTAATTGCGGTAATTGCGAGGCCGAATTAAGATAATATTGACCTCCTCGGGTAGTTTGGGTAATTGAATACAGACGGCTGCAATATTTCGAAGGTAATTAATATAATAGCCTTTGTACTTGCGTTATTGATTACCGAAAGTATAAATATCTAGGAATTGATTAGTATAGGGAATAGAACGGTCTTTTGAATAAGAATTGACTTACTGTAGTAGATATGGACTCGTAAAATAAATATTTCTTTATATAGGCTGAGAACTGGCAAATAGAACTCTTCGTCGGCTTTTGTGAAGGTGCCTAGGTCTATATTATTCTCCGCGCCGAATTTGAATAGCTTACCGGGCTGTAAATTTATATTAATACGGTAATAACAATCGCAAACCCCTTGGGCATTAACCCTCAAGCCAAACTACTATTTATTATAACGGTTGTATTATTCCTATACTATAATATCGAGTGTAATTTAGTAATTACGAACCTATTAATAGTATATATCTAGGATAGTTCGAGTATTTAAATCCCCCTTATATTGAGGGTCTTATTCAAATTCAATACTAGGTACGCTAAGAAATTATAGACTATTACGTTCTGGGGAAGGTTGATATTCCCTGCGTAGTCGATTTGGACGTTTGGCGCGAGGGGGACTGGGTAGGTTTAGCGGTGTTTCTAGAATAGGGATATAATTATCGATATTATATATAGTAGTAGAGCTAGAAGCTATACTATTAAAGGGGTTTATAGAACTATCGAATAGATTTTGTATTTATAAATTGGGCATTAATTGAAGTCGGAAGGGATTATCGTATTCGTTAAAGTTGTAGCTATTACTATTATAATTATTGCTATTAGGATTATTGTATTTATTATAATATTGATGAGCGCGCCCTTAATACTTTGGGTAATAATGCCGTTCGCCTTATCTACCTCTACCGAAGAAGTCGCTACGGGGAAATTCCCGATGATAATTGAGATAAATTTTGCTTTCCTCTCGAATATTGTGATTAGGACTGCTATAGATGTATACTATATAGAATTTAGTAATTGGCTCTAGGTTAATAGGACGGCGGGCAATATTATAAGCCGGGTATATGAAGTATGGCAACGGCTGGTTGGGTTGGGTATTGGCGTCGTTATTATTTATAGACTATATTAGGATGTTTGGGGAAGACCTAGTTGGCTGTGGTGGCGATGGACTCTTCTTAGATCTAGCTTTGCCTAGATAGTATATATAATAGTCCCTTTCTAGGAATTCGATAATAAAGTCTTGACGTTCGGTTATATTATTACAAACGGAATAGATTTTACGTTGAGAAGAGATATTGTATTATATAGTTAATAAATAAAGTAAGTAGTTGCCGGTAACGGGATTGCGGTCGTTAATATATCGAGAGTAATAATAATTGGAATAGATGAACTACTTATTAATAATATAAAAGACGTATATCCCATTATCGCTTCGATCTTCGAGAGGCCGTATAATTCGATAATTGAAGTAAGTGAATTGCTTATTATTATTATAAAAACGATAGGCGCTAGTAGTCGGGTTTCGGTTAGTAATGGGTAGGATAATGTAATAGCGGTAATATATAAATCGGTCGGGGTTGCTAAGGGTTGACTCTTATAGACTAGGGTGTTCTTATATAATTAATATAGCCAGTAATAGAGTGGGTAAAATATTTAGTTCTTTATTGTATTTCCGATAACGATAATTATAGTAGATTTACTCTCTTTTCCGGCGGGTTCGAGTAATCTCTTTATTATCCTATTAATTAGGTTAGCTTAATTATTAAAGTATTAAAATAAATAATATATACCTATGAATATTGGCCGCCGACTTTGTATTAGGTATTTTATTGAGCCCGATTGGCCTTAGATTAAATTGCCTGGTATTGTAGGGTATAAGTTCTAAACTAAGAAAAGTTAGTAGTAATTCCTTAAGTATTAGTCTATAGCTATAATAATTAAATTAAACGGTTAATAGGACGTTCTAAGCCTAGACTAGCTCTCTAAGCTGGTTGGGGTTGTTGAACTGCCTAGTAAAATTCTTAGGGTTGGGGTCGTTATTGAATTCCAAATATTTGTTGTTTATATCCCTATCCCTATTGAACTCTAAACACTTCTTATTATTTATATCCTTATTGAGCCTCTAATAGTTCTTGGGTGGAAATATTAACCTCTTCGCTATTAAGACGTTTACGGCGGAGTCGTTGAATTATTAGGGGTTGGAAAGGTATTAGAGCTTAGAATAGTTGAGGGTTAAGCGGCGTACGGCGGTTAATTCGGGGTAGTCGGGTATCCTCTGGGGAAAATAGTATAGTAGTATTGGGATTTCTTTTGTTATTAGCGGTAGGATTGACGGTAGATTTATTACTAGTATTAGTAATGGCGGTAGACTATAGGCTAGATTGTATTCGACGTCGTACAATTCGATTTTAAAATAGATATTAGTTGTTTAAAACCGGCTTTAATACTAGATAATTAACTAGTATGCCTAAATTGTACTTATAACCCCCTGCGGTTCGGATTTTAACCCTTTCGGGTATTATTTACCCGTAGGTGGTAGAACGATGTAGTATATTAGATTCCTAATAGGATTTACGCATTTTGAAGGATTTACCGTTAAGTAGATATTATTGGTAATTGGTTGGCTAATAGGGAAAGAGATGATGGATATTGATAATAGGGAGAAGAGGTGGGACTAGATTTATTAAGGTTCGCTTATTGCGATAAGTATTATAAGTAACGGTGGTCTAGGTAGGATTGGCTTTATTAATAAATGCCGATATTGGCCTTATTGCGTGATAGTGGCGGTATTGCTTCTGATTAACCTATTGACTCTGCTCCTGGTTGTTCGGCGGTGGCTATTAATTAGAGTCTATTTTGATTAAATGATTGAATAATTGAATAATTGAATTGATTGATTGATTGATTGCTTGACTGTTTGACTGAATATAGGACCGAGTCGTACTAGTTAATAGATGGAAAGAATGAAAGCCAAAAAGCTAAAAAGCTAACGATAATTTGCTTCTGTGGATTGGTGATGATAATGCTAGAGCCGACAATTACCTTACCCTTCTAGCTTCGTCTAGCTAGTCTACGTATTATAGATTGGGAGCCTTGTACTGCCGGGTTAAGGTTGGAGTGAACTATTGGGAAAGGAGAGAGAAATAGCTCGTTTTTCTCTAGACGTTGGTCGCTTTCGTTGATATATGTTCCGTGAAGGGAACCGAGGTCTAAATAATAAGTAAAGACGTTAGTAGAGGAATATATAGATAGTAAGGAGTAGGGAGTAGGGAGGGGAATTAATTAAGCTAAATAATAATTGCTTTAATTACTATCGTTGCTATGATTAAGAGCCGTTATTTTGATGGAAGTTATCGATCTTATTACTTTGGCACTAGTTGCTCTCGTTAAAGGGCCGATATTACTAGTGTCTTAATAACTTTGAAAACTGTGCGAAGCGTACGATATTAGAAGTAGTATAGATTAAGCCGAGGCCTAAATAATAAAGATAGTCGTTAGTAGAGGAATATATATATAGTAGGGAATAGGGAGGGGAATTAATTAAGTTAAGTAATAGTTGCTATAATTGTTTTCGTTGTTGTTTAGTTTGTCTTTATCGAATCGTTAATCGCTTTCGTTGATCTCTAAATAATAAAGATAGTAAAGACGTTAGTAGAGGAATATATAGATGGTAAGGAGTAAGGAGTAGGGAATAGGGAGGGGAATTAACTAAGTTTACTAAGGTAGGTAATTAGTATAATATACCGTTGCGAGAATGGATGGTCGGTGGAAGGATATTGTCTAAAATAATTTAAGAATCTAAGAAACTAAGATAGTATAGATATTGGATATGGATATTGGATATAGATATTGCGTTAATGAGATTAAAAACGTAAGTAGGTCTGTGTAAGTTAAAAAGATATTAGTAAAACCGAATAGTCAAATAGGTGGGATGTGGAGAGGGGATGGGAGGGGGATTTACGCCGGTGGTGGATAACCAATACGTTTTGATTCGGCGCTGTGAAAGATTCCGATGCGCTTCTTGTGGAAGATATTAGTGGGGGAGATGGGAAATGGGAGATGGGAGGGGAATTGACCCGTTATCGATGGGGGAATAGTTAAGCTCAAGTTGTTGTGGGATGGTGTTGAAAGATTGAGATTAAGTGTTGAAGTTGATTTCTTTCTAATATGTATTGAAGAGGAGAGAGTTTGAGAACTGAGAGGCGGGGGGAGCTAGATTCTTATACCCTTCTGGGAGGGAGCCGACAAGTGCTAGAAATTTCCTAGCGGTCTAGTTAATAGTCGGTAAATAGTATTACGATTGCGGTGAATGGTATTGCGACTTCCTTTGTTGGTATTGAGAGATGGAAGGTAGTAGGATAACTTGGAGTAACGGTTGCGGGTCGCGATGGGGGAGGTGGTATTTATACCTGCCTTGTATTGGGCCGATACCAAAGTGATGCGCGATTAAATATACTTCACCGAAAGTTGTGCAAACGCCTGCGCGCTCGTTTAAAGGTTTGAAATTAAAAGATATTAAAGATTTTAGATGATTCTTGGTGTTGTACGATAGTTGTAGCGATAAAAGAGGTGGTTATTGGTTGAAGGTATTATTAGTTAAAGGTATTGAGGTAAAGGGTAGTGGGGTAAAGGGTAGTAGGGTAGAAAGTATACTTACTTTACCCCGCTAGGATTTAGCTAGCCTAATTATAAAGTAATACGCGATTGAAGTACCTCACCGCAGTTGTACAAACGGTCGTCGTATTCGTACAAACACTTTTACAATCGTTTAAAGGCTTGATATCAACGATTCTAGACCTTTTTTAATATTGTACGATGGTTGTAGTGATGAAAGTAGTAGTATTAATGGTTAAAAGTGTTATTAATTGAAAGTATTGTTGATTGAAAGTGGTGGGGTTGAAGGCGATGACGTGAAAGGCGGTGGCCGGCGCGCCGACTTGCCGGGAGTATTAGAATTGCCGGGAGTGCTAGATAGCCGGTACGTGAACTACGGTCGCGCGGTCGTATATGCAAATGGCCGCGCGACTAATCGTATGCGATTTCATTTACAATATTATACGCAACCGCATTTTACGCTATATTTGTATACAAATAATATAATAGATTTAGACGAATTTACTCTATTTTCTAGTATTTTTTGTATTTTGATGCACGTAGTTGATGTTGAGATATGATAGTTTGAAGGCTACGGAAATGTACGAAATGATAGTACTATTTGCGATAGTTATTGAGATAGTGTTTCGCCTCCCTACTTTTCTTCTTATTTGGGTTAGGGAGGTGGTCCGTGTTTCTGCACGTTGGGCCCGGATAGATAGAAATCGCCGCGCCTGCCTCGCGTCGATGGTGGGCCCACGGACTACGACCTCTGGTGTGGATCCAATTGTGGCACCGATGGTGTGGGCCCGACGCATCTCCTCTCCTTTGGGCATGGGCGTTTCAATAATATCTCTTTTTAATATAAAGTCTGTTTCGTTTGTAATAGTATAGCCGAATATGGGGATTTTATTATCGGTTTCTTGGAAAGGGATTATTATATCCTATATATAGGAAGAGCTAGGGCTGAGAAACGTTCGACTTAAAGCCTAGGTCTTAGCTTAGCCAATTCTCCCAACGTTCTAATGCAATCTATTAATAATAATAATGCTAATTTAAATATTTAACCTAATGAAGCGCCGTATTTTATCTGCCTAATATATTATTAAGTACGCCGTCCTATTCATTATAATATTATTATTGGATTTTATATAGTATATATTTATACTAGTCTAAATTATAATATCCGTAACGAAAGTAAAATCTATTTTAATTATTATTGAGATATTTCTTGTACTAATTTCTTTAATAAATATAGTATTAAATGTAATTATTATAGGTTATACTAGGATGAGGCTAATAATAATGATAATAATAATAGCAGTAATAATAATAAGTAATATATTTATAATTTCGCCGACGATAATGATAATTTTTTCGACGACTTTGGTATTAGAAATCCCGTTTATTTTCCCTTAATAAGGAACCCCCTTAATAGTTAAGATTTAGATAGTATATTCGATATCGACGATTACGTATAAGATTATAGCTCTTTTAATATATTATTATAATTAGAATTCTAATTATTAAGAAGAGGCCGGCTACGGGGCTTAAGATTCCTTTAATTACGAGAGCCTGGTCTTCGATTTTTAGGTTTAGACGGCGTTGATTTTGAATTTAATCCGGTATTTGACGGGGATATGAATGTTAGAGTTATTCCGGAAATAGACCTACTATACTACTTTAATTTCTATTGAGTAATTAATATTGAGGTAATAGAATATTATATATATTATAAGGAGAAGTAGTTTAATTTAAGGGTTGTAAAGGTTAGCGAATAGGATATTATTTGTAAGCGGTATTATTATATTAATACCGATTTACAACCGGGCAATCCCTTTAAATATAGCGCTTAGAATAAGATGGATTTTAGTACTTTTAGAATAGATGATACGGTATTTTAGCTATTACCCTTTAATTTTGTAGAGGAAATAATTATTTTACGAGTCTACGTCTTTATTAGTAAGTTTTGTCCTTTACTTTAATACTATTATTATATTGCTAATATAATTATTAGATATTTATACCTTTAGCGGTTAATAATGAAGGTATAAGGGTTATTGTATTAGTTTTCTTCGGGATATTTCCTATATTTATCGATAATTTCCTAGATTACTTTAGGAAATCGACGTTGTCTTGTTTAAGCTACGAAACGTTTGTAATTAGGCCTATGTTGTTAACCGGGTTCGAAGAGACTTTAGGGTTAATTGTTATAAGATTAATATATGGCTTCGGGTTTTGAAAGTAAACTATTCTAGATATTACGATATTGAAATTGTGGAGGAGCGTTTTAACGTATTGCTAGAAGACGGTAATGTCCTAAATGCTGTGGCTATTATACTGGTTAATAATATCGATATTAAGGAATTCGATAAAAAAGATTAAGAACGGCTATAAGAAATTCTTAAAGATGTTGATAAGTTTGAGGTTGCTATAGCCTTTGATTTAATAGGAGGTTTAATAAACGATGTCGACTAATTGAGGGTATAATTACGAAATGATCTAATAGCGGATTCTAATTTTGTATTGGTATAGATTGTAGATTTACTGGATAATTAGTAAGCCGGTAGTTAACCTCTAGATCCCGGCCCGGCTCTGGCATAATTGGTATAACCGGTACAACCGGTATAACCTAATAATGCCGGTGTTTATATTAGGCCGGGTCCTCTTCGAAACTAGCCTATTAATGAATTCCGTTGTAATTAATCGATTCTATTATAGGTATTTCCAATTCTTTTCCCCTATAGTATAGTTGAATTCCTTATATTAAAGATGAGAAATATTAAATTCGACGAATATATTTGTTATATAATGCGGTGGTATAATAGCCGATTTATTCGATATAAAAGGTTTTGTTATATTATATTCAACTCTTTAATACGTAGCCAAATTAATAATAAGAGTTTATACTATATATAGTATGCCAATTTCGATTTAGAAATGTTCGCCAATTAATAATAGTTTGAGGAATACTTTGAGGCTCGTAGTGAAGAATTTCGAAAATTGCTTGATTCTATTGTTCGATTTTCGAATATAATTCGAGGGATATAGTTATACTAAATCCAGAAATCTCGGGAATTAGTATTATATATTAATTTCTTAGGCATACCAGCGATATTTATCACGTTTAGTATAGTTGATTATTATTAGGATAGTCTAGTAAAGTATATATTTAATTATAATTAATAGTTGGTATTTAATGACGATAATCGCCGTACAATTTCTCGAAGAAATATCTTTAATAACCTTTATATTGCTATTTACTACTTCTATAAGAGGTTTGAACTCTTTAAAGAATATGTTTTGATCCTAAAGTTTAAATTTAACGACTATTGGTAGCGATTAGAGTTCTAAGTTCGAGGAATTGGCTATACCTATAGAGTTTATTAGGTTAACGATATTAATACCCCTAATTTAGTTGATTTAGAAGAACGACGGCGATTTATAGATATATAGGGTTATTATATTATAATATATAACCCTATGCTTTATTGTATTGAATAGTTAGAAGTAGTATATTTTGGCCTAGATGAGAATTTTGAAGGTTTACCTCCTCGTGCTCGAAATCCCGTTGTTCCGAATCCTAATAATGCTTAGGCCGAAAATACACTGTCTTAGGCCGATAATGCTCAGGCTTAGGCCGAAAATTCCTAGGCCCAGGTCGAAAATGCTCAGGTTTAGGCCGAAGATACTCAGGCCCAGGCCGAAAATGGTTAGGCTCAGGCTCCGGCCGAAGATACTCAGGCTCCGGCCGAAAATGCTCAGGCTCTGGCCGAAGATGTTCAAGCTCCGGCTCCGGTCCAACCTCAGGCTCCGGCTCAACCTCCGGCTCGTAACCCAGTACCTATCTCGAATCTCCTAGAGTACCTAGACCGTACCGATGTCTTAAATCGCCGATTAAGCCAGATTGAGTTTATATTTTAAGAGTTTACGGTTATAATTAATTGTATGTAAAGATATATTTGTAACGATGCCTATTATTTTCGAACTCGTTATTAAATTCGAGCCCTTCTAGGCGCCCGATAAATTCTAGACCTTAAAGCCTATAAATAGAAAATCTATCGTTTTTACTTCCCCTACAAATTATATGAATACCCCCTTTTTACAATACGTATTAACCTTAGCTTTTAGCTATTTAATAGAAAACGAAATAATACTATTCTTAATTAGTATAATCCGTTTATTATACTAAATTGGATAGCTAATACTAATATTCAATTATATACTAGTATTAATACAGTTATAAATTACGTCGCCAAATATATTTCTAAGGCCGAGAAAAGGATAAAGAACTATAATAAGATTATTAGGGAATTGATACTTCAAATTACGGTTAGAAATCTAGTTAAGCAATTTATAGTAAAGTTTATAAATAAATTTATTACTAAGCGTAATTAGTCTATTCAGGAGGTATATTATATACTCCTTGAGCTTCCTTTATAAGAAAGTATATATATAATAGTTATAATAGATTACCGTTATTATAATAATTGAAGTATTATTATCCTTAATCCTAATATAGATCTTTGGGCTGCTAATTGTAGAATTACCGAGGCTAGGGCCGGTAGTAATAATAACGATACCGTTAGCGGTATTCATATTAATATAGCTAGTTAGGTTCGATAAACCCGTTTTTATTATTAGAAATATATAGCCCGGGAAGAACGGTATGCCAATATTTCCTACTTCGAATTTCTTATTAAGTTCGACTATATTAAATTACGACTTAAACCTCTAACCGATTGTATTAAGCTGAGGGTTCTCAACTACTTTCCTATTTACAAATCTGAGGACAATTAGGACAATTTCCTTCGTATTAAACTTATATTACATTATTTTCATCGAAGGCCCGATAACCTCTATATTATTAATAGCATTTAATATAAGTTATATAATAATGCCTTTTTAGTATATAAAGAAGGCTATAACCATTTAGCCGACTATTACGGCAAACCTCTAAATCCCGAGTTAGAAGAAGAGTTTAAACCTCCCAATTAGGAAGAGGAGCCAAACGAGCCTAATTGGGAAGATATTGCGAGGTAAGCATTTAAAGTCCCTTGGTCTTTAATTCCATATCTTTAATTCCATGTCTTTAATTCCATATCTTTAATTCCATATTAATTAATATATTGCTAGGGAAATGCCCAATCGTATTATTAAAAATAGTATTCCCTTGGGCGGAGCCGGATATGCCCGAGGGAGACAGTGAAACGCCCATTCTTCCTTCTACCTTAAAAGGTTTTAAAAATAAATTTTTTTAAGAAGAACTTCCTGAATTTAATTCTTTATTTCTTATTTATTATTCCTAATTTTAAAAATCTTCTAATTATTCTAATAATATTTTACTTTTTAGAATTGTATTTTTCCTTTTTTTTTAGGGTTTTTTTCCCTTTTTTTTCCCTTTTTTTTCTATACTTTTCTTCTTCTTAAAGACTCATTCGGCAAATTTTTTCAAATCCGATTTCCTCCCCAACCAGGGGCCGGATTAACTTATACCCGGGACCAAAATGTTCGTCGTGTCCTTCTGATTCTTTTGGTACTATACCCTTTTTTAGGGTTAGGGTTATTCGTTATTAAAAAGACTTGGCCATTTTGGATTTTCTCTCCAAATTCTTATCGCCTCCAAGTTTCTTATCGCTTAGATCTAAATTCTCATCGCCTCCAAATTTCTTATCGCCTCCAAATTTCTTATCTCCTTAACAGTTTAACTTGGTCATTTTCAAAATTTTGTTCGCCTCTACGGTCGCATTTCAATAAGAGAGACCACTCTTTTCGCTTTTTCTCAACAACCAGACCTCATGACAATATAAAAAAAGTACCAAAATGACCGCTAAATTGAGGCGAACAATCTGACAATTTTTGAATTTTGATGCACGCGACGGTTGAGGACTGGTGTTGATAGAAATGATTTCCAATTGTTGGATTTCCCTTTTGGGTTGCGAGACACGGTGTCAATAGCAGGATTTCCTCTTTGGGCCTAGTAAGGTGGTCCGTGTTTCTGCACATTGGGCCCGGATAGACAGAAATCGCCGCTCCTTCCAGTTTCGGCGCTTCGGCGGGCCCACGGACCGCGCGACCTTTAGTGCGGATCTAATTGTGGCACCCCTGGGGTGGGCCCGCCTCAGCGCCTCAAGGTGGAAGGATGGGCGTTTCAATAATAATCTTAGTAATATTTTAGGCAATCGCCCCATTGATATTAATTACAATTAGCATTAAAATTATACTACCCTTTACTAGGAATATCTTCCTTTGGCTGGGGATTACTGGAAATCCCGCCGCAATAATTTCAACCTTCTAAATCCAAAACCTATTATACAACGCATATATAATACGCTTAATGCCGAGCAATGCATAGTTTTTAATTTCTTTACGAATTATTACCAGGCTATTCTTAACGGTGAAATGTTTGAATAATTACTTCTTTAAGTTGACGGCAAAGGTAGTACTGGGAAATCCTACCTTATTCGACTACTTTCTTATAAGTTTGTTGAAATAGCTACCCTATATAACCTTCCCAAACCCGTTATTCGTACTACTCCTACCGGTATAGCCGTTAATAATATTAATAGTTATACTATTTATTCTCTTCTTAAACTTCCCTTTGGCGGTAGTAGTTTAGCCAATTTTAAAGGTATTAGGCTTACGAACCTTCAAAACGGTCTTCGGCAATACAAATATTTTATTATTGATGAAAAGTCGATATTGGGGATAAAAAACCTGTGTTTCATTGATAAGCGTTTACGATAAGTATTCTTTAAAAATTAAGGCAAACGCTTTGGCGGCGCTAATATTCTCTTGCTTAGAGATTTCTTCTAGTTGCCTCCTATTGGTTAAAAAGCCTTATATTATTAAGAACCCCCTTAATTTACTAATGACCTTAATACTCCCTTTGAGGTTACTAGAGACGATAATAATAATAGATTTCTTTTTAATAAAATAGAGGAGTAAAGGCGTAAAAGACTAGTTGGTAAATTGGACTTTATATAATATAGTAGCCGGAACTACTACTTTGACTTCGATTAGAGTATTGAATTTAAGTAAATCGTTCGTTAATAAGGTAATGATTAAGTTGGGTTTCGTTTGGCCTTAGAAGGATTACGAATTAATACTTTTACTATTAATAATTAGAGGTTATTATTAACCTGTATTAAGTAAATACTATTAATGTTTGAATAGTAGGAATTCGAAGAAATTTTATATATTTACCTAACTAATGCTATAATCAATGAGTATAACCTTATTTATTTAGAGGTATTAAATAGCCTAGCCTATACTATTTAGGTTACTAATACCCCCCTTAGTGCTAAATCTACTAATTATGCTAATACTAGTAATTTGTATAATAAGTTTACTTTAGTAATTAGTAGTAAAGTTATATTTATAGAGAATTTCTAAATTAAAGGAGGTTTAATTAATAGTTCGATTAGTATAATTGTCGATATTGTATAGGATGGTAATCCGCTATATAATATCTATCCTAAAGCCGGTAACCCCCCCTTTGTTATACTAATATACTTTCTCAATTATAGAGGATTAATATACTTCGAAGATTACCCGGATTTCGATATTTACGTTATTCCTATCTTTCGATTTATTCGAAAATTTATAAGGGGGCTTCTTAATTATAAAAGGGTATAATTCCCGTTGACTATTATATACGCTATTACGGTATATAAATTATAAGGTTAAATGTTAAATAGGGTTGTATATAATATATCGAAGAAAGACTTTACAATTAGCCTCTTTTATATAGCTATATTTTATATACGTACTATCTAAGGCCTTATATTTGACGAAGCCTTCGATATCGATTTATTATGTATTAGAACCGATAAAATATATTATTATAGAATTTTAGATATTATTAGACGACGTCTATAGTAATTGGTATCCGGTTAATTCCTACCGCTATATTATATTTGTAATGCGGGCAGTCCTCCGGCTTTTAACCGGTTTCGGGAATTACTACCGGGACCGGGTAATATTAATAATAACGATAATAGTAATACCGGTAATAGCCGGCCGGCCTGGGGAAGAAGAGTACGAGGAAGAGGAATACGGGGTAGACTTCGTAGTAGTAGAGCCGCTAGTCGACTACGCGGTAGACCGCCTGGTAGTAGAGTAAGTAGTATTATTAGTAGTAGAGTAGGGAATATAGGAAGGCTTCGTAGTAGACTTCGTAAGAATATAGCTGATGGACCGCCGCAGTTGAGAGGTGGTTGATTGATATAGATATAGAGGAATTAATAGGGTGTGTGACGACTGGGATCCCGCGACCTTGGTGTGGGCACTGCGAACCCCACTCGTCCTATCACGAGACCTACATCCTTAGGGATGTACGCCCTCTGGTTGGCTGGGCTAGAACCCAGAGATGTACGACCAGTTAATTGGTTCGTCGCGGCTATTCAATTGGCACCGCGACTTTCACGTGCATTATTAAATTAAATAAGGAAGGCGGTCGAGGCTAGTAGAATCTGGTCCTATCCTATATAAGGATGCAACTCTAGGGCCTAAATCTCAACTTCTCCCTCTTTCCTTCTTTAGCTTTAATTATTTATTTCATTTATACCCAATTACGCAATACGGAACTACATAAGCTAGTATATTATAATACTTAATTAAAGTTTATCTATATCCGTTTAGGAAGGTATTATAATATTCTAATTTGAATCCGGAATCCGATAAATCGCTTCGTTGACTTTTAAACCCCGAACTTTATCGCTTCGCCAATATCGCGAATTTAAACCCGATTACCCTACTAATTACGACGAGAGTTAACTATTATAATTAATCCTACTAAGGACGCGCCTTCGGGCTATCCTCTCGTCCCCGATAATAAATAATAAACCGAATAACCCTATACTACTAGTTATAATAATAATAACTACTACTATAATAACGAATCCTTATTCGAATAATTAGATAACGTCGAGAATAACCCTAATTAGGAGGACGAAGACAATAACGAATCGTTCGAAGAATTAGTTAATACCTCTACCCCTTCTAAAAAGCGTTATATTTTTAATAAATAATTTAAGGGAGAATTATTCCTCTTCGACGCCTCGAAGGAGATTCCTTTAGAATTCGCTATACGACTTAAACGAGGCATAAAATTTACCCCTAAAGTTAACTCGCCTCTAAATTCCAATACGAGTAATAATAGGGCTATAGAGCCTAGTCCTAATACAATACGCAAATACGTACCCCTTTACAAATAATACGCCGATAACAAAGTCGCCTATTGCTGTATTCGCTTAAACTATAGCAGTTTCGATTATATTTCCAATATTTATCGTAATAATATTATAATTTATAATTCCTAAATACGCCATATCTCTATCGACGCTAGGGAATTCAATAATAGGATGGTCGACCTATCGGCTAAATCCTTATCCCCCTCGGTTATTTATTTAACCGATAATAACCAATAATTATAATAGGATTTAATTAGAAACCTTACCCTCTATATAAATAACCTTTACCCATTAGTAGAAGTGTACTACTATACGTTAAAGGCAAACGAAATTATTATAAATAGTACCAATCGCATTAATTTTATTAGCGATAATAATAAAGATAATAAAAGAAACCGCATTATTAACTTTTACCCTATTACCTAATAAGGCTAATCTTTATTGGCCGTCCGAAATTAGAATAGTCTTCTAACCTTTTAAGAATTTCTAATTCTAGTTAACCAAAATCCCAATACTATATAGGGAAAGATCAGCACTAGAACTTACGCATTAGAGGCCTTTATCAATATTATTAAAGACGTAATATACGCGCTTCGCTATACTTACAAAACTATTATTAAAATAGATAAATAGATTATATACTTCGCTTAGAAAGCTAAAAAGTACTAGGCTAATATTAACAACCGTTTAAGCGCTAGCGATAACGAATTAGAGTTAACTAACTGGCTAATCGACTTAGAATAGTAATTAGCGGCAGCCGACGCGGACAAAGACGATTTAAATAAAAAGGTCTATAACCTCTAGGCTAAGAACGACAATCTTCGCTATAAATATAATAAGTAAAGTAAAAAAGCTAACGATATAATCAATATAATTACTAAAGCTTGCAAAATATTAATATTAGCTATAGAAATTCGTGCCCGTAATTAAATAAAAAGTATTAAAAAAGATTATATTGAAGATTTTAAAACGATTTATAATTAATATAATTTTAAAATCTTATATTTATAAACCTAAATCGATAATTTAAACCGATTATTAAATATCGCTAATATAAGCGCGAAGGAGCTAACCGTTATTAAACCTAAGGCCGCTAAACTAATTAAATCCAAACCTAAAGAGAGAATTACTTTTATCGAATTTATCGAATACTTTCCTAGCTTTATTTCTATAATTAATATTATTCATCGCAAGACTCCCAACCGTCGACCTTCTAAAACCCTTAATAACGGCCGCTATAATAAAGATCGACGCGCCTCCTTTAAACTTACTTTATATTACTTCGGAGCCGGTGGCAGCAATCCTAATAACGACGGAGACGACGATCCTATTAATAATAACGATAATAACGACCGTAACCCCCCTTACGACCTACGTTATACCCTTTATAATAACAATAAGCATTCCTATTATAAAAAGAGTAATACCCTTTTTAATATAGTCTCTTTCGAAGGAGGTCGTTATTACAGTAAAATAACTAAGGTAGATATTCTTACCTTTTTTAGTAATAAGGACGATAAATTTGAATTCGATATATAGTATTTTTAAATGACTAACCGTTTTTATACAAATGCCAATTATTTCGCAAATAACGAAACCGCTTTTAGAGAAGTCGTCTCTAGGCTTTTTAAATAAGCGTTAAAGAACTTTTACCCTTTTATTCGTCCCAATACCGGTAAATTACATATTAATATAGTCGAAGACTTTATAAATTACTTATAATTGAATTACTATAACTTTAACGCCGATAAGAAGGCTTACGAGGAGTACAAGAACTTGGTAATATATTACTTTAATTATTTCCGCGATTTTAAAGTAGCCTTTATTTATTTAGTTAACTATTATAATATTCCCGATTCCTAATAGAAATTAGAGTTTCGTCGCAAAATTACTACCCGGTTTCGTAATTATATTAAAACTAATTATCGTACTAATTATATTTATAACGCCTACGTCGAATTCCTCTAAAATTTTAATAAGAACTTCTATATAAATTAACCCGACGATAAAGATAAGAAGGTATCCGCCGGCAAGGCCTTTAGTAATTTTAAAAAGCTATTTAAAGATACTGCCTTCGGCCCCCCTCGTAATCGTCTACCCGGTTTATCTTTCTTATATAAGAAACCGTTTAAAAAGGAGACCTATAAGCTATAATAAGAGGGAAAATACTTTATTTGCCGCGAGCCTAATTATATAGCTCCTAATTACCCTCGTCGGAAGAAGCTTTTCAAAACTTACAACGCTAAAATTTACGCTATACGCGCAGAATTCCTTAATAAGGAGATTAAATTGAGTGAAAATAAGGGTAACAACGGCTATAAAATTGAGATTATTATTAAGAAGGATTCGGATTTGGATTCGAAAAATTAAAACGCCCGGAGAAATTAATTTCCCGTCTAGGCGAAGTATTAATATATATATTAATAAGAAAAACGGATAATATAAATAAATTTAATTTATAAAACTATTTAGGAAAGGGCCCGCCTTTTACCGTTAAATATAGTGTAGTTTATAATAGATTATCTATTTCTACTTTCGATATACTTATCGATATAGAAGTAGATGCTTATATTCTTCTAAATTAGAAATTCGCTAATAAATTAATTAAATACTTAAAATTCGAGAGTAAGACCGACTTTTAATTAGGGTATATTAGGCCTTATAAGAATATTAAACCTAATGCTATTTTTTAAGTAATAAAGGCCGCTATTCGAATACAAAGTTATAAGTTCTTTAATTAATAAATAGTCGTCTTACTAGTAATATCGAAAGATATAATATTAGGAAAGCTATAATTAAACAAGAATAAAGTCTTACCTAATTATAATAATAACTAATTAATCTTCCTAAAAGATCTATTAAAAGTACTAATAAATAAAGATATTAATATTAGTAAGCGACCGAAATTACTTTAAAACCCTTCCTTTTAAAAAGACGTAAAGCGAAAAGAGTATTTAATAGATATAGAAGATAAAAGACGAGCGGACAATACTTTATTATAAATCCGTTTACTTAAGTAGGAAGCGGAGGAGGAAATTAAGGAGTTGGATACTGCTATTAAAGAACTATAAATAAAAATAGAGGAGATAAAGGCGGTAAAGGAAATAATTGCTAAATTAGAAAAGTAGAAGTAGGAGCTTCCGTTAGTAATTAAAGAGGAGATCTAAAGAAGGAAGTATATTAAAACCCTTAAAGGAATCCTTAATACTAATTAGAAGTTAAAGGGTATTTATACAGCCAAATATTACAACCGTAGAAATCCTCTAGCGTTAGCACATATTAACCAAATAGAATAGGAATTCTTTAATAGTATTAAGTACGAATATACCTCAGAAACGGAAATTATAGAATTAGAAATAGTTTAAGATTTATATAAGTAGAGTAAGGATTTATATCTTTACTACAATATTTAGGGACTATACTATATAAAGCGAGCCTTCGGTTGGACTAAACAACGCTTTAAGAATTATACCCTAGTAAGCGCTATAGCTATAAATTTTTATACTAAGCGTAGAGAGATCCTTAAAGAAATTAATCTCTACAAAATTAACGGCATCATCGAAGTAAAGTAATTTAAATTACTATTAGAAGACGAGGAGGAATATAGATAATTAGTGATGGAAAAGCTTTTAAAGAAATACTAGAACTATATTAATATTTTTAGTAAAAAGGATTCGAATACGCTCCTAGAGCTTAAAGAGAAGATTAATTACAAAATTGAATTCGAAGAAGGCAAATCCCCCTAAAATCTCGGTTATAATTCCTTATACAAAATAACGTTCGAAGAATTAGAGGAGTATAAGTAATATATTACCGATAATTTCCAAAAGGGGTTTATTAAAACTAGCTTAACACTATAGGCGGCGCCCGTATTATTTATATTAAAGGTTAATAGAGGTTTGTATTTCTACGTAGACTATTGAAAGTTTAATGCCCTATCGAAAAAGGATCGGTACCTATTACCCCTTATTAACGAAATATTAGCGCAAATTAACTAGGCAAAGGTCTTTACCAAGATTGATATCCGGCAAGCTTTCTACCACATTCGAATATACTTAGATTACGAAGATTTAATAACGTTCCGAATACGGTATAGAGTATATAAGTATAAAGTATTACCCTTCGGCCTAATAAGAGGACTATTATTATTCTAGAGGTTTATTAACGAAGTCTTAATAAGCTACTTCAATAATTTCTATAGCGCCTATATCGACGATATCCTAATCTATTCCGATAATTAAGAGGATTATAATAAATACATCGATATAGTACTATAACGTCTCGAGGAAGTAGGGCTATAAACTAATATTAAGAAGTACGAATTCAATATAATTAAAACTAAATTCTTAAGTTTTATTATTAGTACCGATAGTATTATAATAAACCTAGAGAAGGTAATAACTATAAAGGAATAGAAGGAACTAACTACTATAAAAGGCGTATAAGCCTTCTTAAGGTTTTATAATTTCTATTGGAAATTTATTAAAGACTTTAACCGGATAGTAAAACTACTAACGAACCTAATAAAGAAGGACTTAACCTTTAAGTAGGACGACTACTATAAAAAGGCGTTCAATACTTTAAAAAGGAATCTCCTTAACACACCCGTCTTATATTACTTCAATTACGAAAGGGAAATACAAATCGAAATAAATACTAGTAATAGAATTTATACCGGTATAATAAATTAACTCTAAAACAACGGCGATTAATATCCGGTCGCATTCTACTCGGAGACTATAAATTCAATAGAATTTAATTACCTTATCTACAATAAGGAATTAATAATTATAATAAAAGGTATTAAGTAATAATAACCCGAGCTAAAGGGTATTAAACCCTTTACAATATTTATAGATTATTAAGTATTCGAATACTTTAGTACGAAGAGAGTATTAAATAGCCGATAGGTTCAATAGTCCGAAATTCTATTAAAATACTAATTCTAAATAACCTATCGCCCCAATAAGGAAAACGTTACCGCCAATATACTATTTCGTAAATTAGAAGATTTAAAGACTATTAAAGATAAGAAAGAAGACTAATTTACCCTACGAATATTTAAATCCGCCGATAACAAATTCTTTACCTTCGCTAGTAACAAACCAGCGGATATACTAATTAATTCGGAAGGGGAAAATAAATCGGTTAACGTAGAAATTACCGAATTAGAGATTAACTACAATTTAATTAACGAATTAATCTAAGCCAACTAATTTATAGAATCGCTATTAATCTATAAAGAGAAGGTAAAATAGGAAGGCTTACCCTTCGCTATTAAGAATAGCCTACTAATTAAAGATTATAAGCTGGTAATCCCGGAAAACGACAATTTACGAATTAAATTTATCGAAGCAATTTATTACCCGGTTACTTTAATATACCCGGGTAGAAATAAAACTAAGCGGATAGTCTATAAGTAGTATTAATAAATAGAATTAGCCGTTAATATAAACTATTATATTACTAATTATTAAACGTATAAAGTATCGAAAGCGCCTAGGGATAAGACGCCTGGATTAATGTACTCGATTCCCCTAAAGGAGGATTACCGAATATAGAAGTTTCTAGTAATCGATTTCAAATTAATGCCTAAAGATAAATACAATTATAATATATTAATAGTTATTATAAACCGATTCACTAAGGTAAATTAGAATATCCCTTATAAAAATACGGTTATTGCCAAGGATACCGCCATTTTGTACTACTAAGGCCCATATCGACTCTTCGGTTTTCCTAACGAAGTAATTAGCGATAGAGGCCCCCAATTCGTATTATAAATAATATAAGAAGTAACTTCCTTATTAAACGTTAAATAGAAATTAGCTATATCTAGTTACTTATAAATTATTAGTCAAATTGAGAATTTGTACTAATATATCGATTAACGGTTAAAATCCTATATTAATTACAATTAAGACGATTAATTAGAATTTATCCTAGCGCTAAACGTAGTTTAAATAAACTTACCTTACGATAATCTAGACGGCTTATCCCCTAAAGAGGTCATTATAAACTTCCCTATACCCAGCATACTAGATTAGGAAGACCGCGTAGCTCCGAAACCGCCTAAGACGGAAATTAACCGATAAGAGGCTTATCAACTAGTCGAACGTTTAAAGACGTTCTATACAACGGCTCGATTCGCTATTAATAAGGTATAATAGTAGTAGACAACCTAAACCAATAAGTACCGGAGGGAATTAAATTTCGGAATCGGTAATTAAATCTTTATCATTAAACGAAGTTAGATTACAAATCGACTTAGCGATAAATTCGATTGGCGCTAGACTAGGATTCCCTATAGGATTAAAACTATAAGAGGTTACTCTTACGAATTAGAAGTTCTTAAAGGATAGAAAGGAATAACAGTCTACTATATTGACCGCCTGAGAAGGTATGAGGATAACCCGTTACTAGGGTGTTAAAATAGATGGGAGGAGAAGCCATATCGTATTGCTAGACTGCTGTAAGATTGATGGGGACTGCCTTCTTTATATGCCCTGCCGTGCCCTGATCCCCTGTCCTGCCTTGTATTGGTACTTTGTTAGCCCTACGTCAGCCCTGTTAGATAGCCGTAAGGCTGTCTGCCCTTGAGTTTCAACGCTCAACGCTATGAGTATACTATAATATTCAGTACACCCCCTTATTGGATACGCGTAGTATTGAGGTGCTCGTCATTACTTCTAGAGTATAATTCCTCTTCTTCTATTGGTAATCTAATACCCCTATCTTCAATACCCCTATCTTTAAGTCCCCCTCTTTCGACAAGGCCTATTCCCTTCCTGAAATACATAAATAAATCCTTGGTAAGCGGCTTAGTCAGTCCATCAGCTAACTAGTCCTCTAATAGCACGAATATAAGTTCAATAGATCTATCTTCGATCTTTTCTCGTATAAAGTACTATTATATATCGATATACTTCGTTCGTTGGTATTAAGTAGGATTCTCAGCAAGTGCTATAGTAGCCTAGTTGTTATAGTAAATAGTAACTGCCTTATTACTACTATTACTCTCCCTTCGAAGTTCGGTAAATAAGCGGTTTAACTAGATTGCTTCCTTTATTACTATTGTCTTAGCTATATATTCTACTTTTATAGATAATAATACTACTGTTTGCTATCTCTTTGAAGACTAGTTGATAGGTATACTACCTATATCGAATAGATACCCTACTATTGATTTTCTAGAGTCTTTATCCCCTCCCCAGTTTGTGTTTAAGAAGCCGGATAGTACTATTAACTCTCTAATATATAATAGCGTAATATTCCTTATTCCCTTCAAGTATTTGAAGATCCTTTTAAGAGTTCAATAGTATGCCTTAGTAGGGTTTAATGAATAATAGCTAATTACCGATATTGCGTATACGATATTTAGTCTAGTTCCTAATATAATGTATATAAGGGAGCCAATTGTAGACTAGTACGATCTAGCCATTTCTTTTCTAGTAGTCCAATTTACTAATGCCTTTACCAAACGGTTTATAATAGGGGTATCAACCCCTTTATACGACGTCATACTATATCGAACGAGGATATTATCGATAAAACCCTATTAGTCGAAATAAATATTGCGTTGGGGTCTGTTTCGAGTAATACGAATACCCAAATAGTAGTAATAAGGTCCTAGATCTATTATTTTGAACTTTGCGTTTAGGGCACCCTTCAACCTTCTTATCTCTTCCTTATCCTTGCCTACGATTAATAGATCGTCGACGTAAATAGTAACGAAGGTCTGTATTTCCTTATTGTTAAATACGCCGATATTAATATTGATTGGATAATAACCTAATTATTTCAACGCTGCAATTAATATATTAAACTATACTCTTAATGCCTATTTGAAACTGTAGAGTGCCTTATTGAGTCTATAGACCTTCTTAGTACCATCGCTAAACCATAGCGGTTGGTCTACGTAGATAACCTCTTCAACGTTACTATATAAAAACGCCGTTTTAACATCTATTTACTCAATTTCGAAGTCTAATACTACTACTATAGCAAATAGGAGTTTATAGTTTATTAATTTGACAATAGCGGCGAAGGTCTTAAAATAGTCAACGCCCTCGATCTATTCGAAGCCCTTAACTACCTATTGTACTTTCCTTCTAATTACCTTATTATTTAATCCCTTTTTGAACTTGTATACCTATTTGCCCCGTAATACGTTTATATTTAGTATAACTTCAACGAATTCCTATATATTATTTTCGATAAGGGAGTTATACTCGTTCCTCATTACCTCTAGCTATTTAGTCTAGAAATAGCTATTCTCTACTTCCTTTATAGATTGTAGTTCCTTATTAGAACCTACTAATACTACAAATACTATACAATACTTTAGGCTAGGGGATATTAATCTACTATTATTATTAAGTTCCGGCGTTACTACTTATATCGAATCTAAAATAGCTTCTTCTACCTATAGTATTTGCGTTGAACTTTCCAAAGTAAAGTTGCTCACTACCTATTAGAGCCTCTTTACAAATATTATTAAACCGAATATTCCTCTCTAACGCTTGTAATAGGTTCTCGGGGGATCTGGAGACCCCTCTAGCGAACTAGAGACTAGAATTAGGGAATTTAGAAATCCGTTTACTACCTTTAATTTTCGACCCTACTACTACTATTTCCCCCTATTTAGAGACCGAAGGTTAGTTAGAGTTCGTTAAAAGGCTAGAACTCCCTATTGGACATTTACGTCTAGAATTAAATCGGTCTAAGTAGCGGCATCTATTACTCCTCTTCTAACAAATGCTTTTTCAATCTCGAAATAAACGTTATTTGACTTAATAATCCTTCTAAATTCTATTAGGAATTTATAGATTATATACCCTTCGAAACCGATAAGCACACACTTAACCGATTTCTCATCTATCTTCTTCCTTCCCTACAAAGGGAGTAAATACTAGGCAATTATTCTAATAGCCTTAATATTACTTACGTCCGGTCTCTACCCGTATACGATCTCGTACGGGGTTTTATCCAATCCGGTATATAGGCTTCGATTTCTAAAATAATTAATTATCTCGAGAACTTCTAGCCAATACTTCTTAGGGATTTATCCCCCTATTATTATAGGTAATAACTTCTCTCTGAAGTAAAGGTTTAGACTTTCTACTATACTATTCGATTAGTACTATTTAGTAATAAACCGTTCAATTTAGGTCCCCCTTCTAGCGGCCCAATCGTTAAACTCCTTACTATTAAATTCCTTTGCGCCATTAAAATAAATAGTCCTATATTTTCTTCGCTATAGATCCCTATTTTTAAGGAGCTATACGAATTCTTAGATGAAGATCTATACCCTCTCCCTATCTTTAATCGCCAGAGAGCCGTTAAATCTACTATGCCTATCGATAAGAGTAATTTAGTAATACTCGCCACGGTATCCTATTGTCTCGAAAGGACTGTAGATATCTGCGTAAACTACGTCTAAAACGTACTCTCCCTACCTAAGCGTTCCTCAATAGGGTAATTCTTTTATCTTCCCCCTAACGTATAATTCGTACGTATAGTATTCTTAAGCCTCTTTCATCCCGTCGACCATTACCTCTATTTTAGCTAGGTTCTACTCGTTGAGATAACCTATTCGTTTATACCAGAGCCTTATCTTAGGGCTGACTAAGTATAAGACGAGAATTTACTAGGCTATATTAAGGGTTTAAAGGACGAAAAGGTTACCGAAGCGGATAGTTTAAATGCTTAATCCCTCCTTCTTAATCCTTTAATAATTCCTTGATAATATTATACTAGAGCCGTTATTAAGTAATTAAATTATAGAAATTAGATTAATACCCAGTTCTAGCGCAAATAAGACTTTATAAAGGTAAATAACGACGATTATACTTAAATATATTATATTAATTAATAAGATAGTTTTAATAGAGAGAACGTAATTAAATTGATTATAGATTGTACTATTAAAGATATATTTCTTTTTAATTGTTCTAATGCTTAAGACTAGTACTTTTATACCCCTTATCCTAGTAATAGAGCTATTATATAATTTAAAATTAACGAAGTCGTTTTAAATAGTTATTGTATATTAACCGCATCCTAAATTGAGGAAGTATAATAATTATAGAGAGCAATTAGTTTTTATTTCGTTTAGAGATATATCGTTAAAAGTAGATTCTTCTAATGCCGTTAATCTAGTTATTAATAGGAAGAAATAAGGCGTAGGTTGCGATAAAACCAATTGTATTATTATTATTAGGAGGAGCGGTCGAAGAGGATTTCTTTCTCTCCTCTTCTACCCTCTTCTCCTTAATCTTAGTATTATATTTTTTCTTTAACTCCGGAAACTTTTCCTAATAGCTATTAGTATTATAGAACTGTTTACTACAATAGGTATAATTCCTATCGTAGGGGTGATTATTACCCTAGTTAAACTACGCTCCTAGCCGCCTTCTAATTATTAATATTATTACCGTATAACCTTCCCTTTTAATTTATACCTTTAACCGGACGAATTCGCCGTTAGCTAATTTAGTAGCATCGCTAAAAGAGGACAATTACTTATTATAAGAAGCCTAGAAATTAGTCTTCTATACGCTATATTACTCTTAATTAAGCGCTTCTAATAGTCTTATAATTATTTGACTTTTTAGTAGGCAGTACTCTAGATTAATCGTAATATATTCCTCTTATAGGGCTATAATCTTCTGAAATAGGGTATTAACGTCGTCGAAATTAGTAAAGCGGAAATTGTTCTATTCCTATTAAATTCGTTATAGGGCGCCAATGCCTTCATCGAAATACTCGATTTTTACTTTGGTAAAGAAGTTCATAATAGTCTTCTTACTGCCTAATAGTTTTGTAGCCGTTTCTCCTAAAGTAATAAAGAGAATTTTGACGACTTTCTATTATTTAGTCTCCTAGGACTTTAGCGAATTAGTTAGGATTGTCTCTCTAGTAGGATAGTTATTAATAATATCGTAAATACTTATTACGTCGGTTATAAATTACTAAAATCGATATTAGGCCTTATAATCGTTCTTACTTAATAGCTTGGGATTAGTAGCTATATTAATTCTATATAGGGAGATCTTATCAAACTTAACTAGTTCTAGAACCGTAGATTCGGCATTATCATCTTCAAATAAAACGTCGTTTAATATCCTATCAGCGGCATTAGCGGCGGTATTAGCGGCGGTATTAGTACCGCCGTTTATACCTACATTAACGGTTACTACCGCTTATATAGTAGTTGCGGAGGAGCAACGAATAGTAATTGATCCCAACCTTACGGCCGGTCTCTTATTAACCCTATTCTTAATAAAATTGGAAGGTCCTATAAACTTATCGCTAGTAAAGTTAATAACGCTAGTACCTCTTACAGCTCTAATTATAAGCGCTATAGTAGAAAATAAAATAAATAGTATTAATATTAAAGCTTATAATTAACGAAGTAGAGATAAGTAGTAGAATTGGAAGATAAGATGAGAGATAGTCTTGAATTGAGTTCTTTCTAGTTGGAGACCTCCCGGTATTTGTAGGTGAATTCTATTATTAGACTTCCTTTTAATTGGCTATCTAGCTTTTTTATCCCCCTTATTCCTCGAATTAGTTGTTATAAACTATTAAGCCAATTAAATAACCTACTTCTAACGTAATTATTTAGACTCGGGATGAAATCCCTCCGTTCTAATAATTTGGGCCGGGTCCGGATTAACAGTCCTACTACTCCAATAGCCTAGTTGTAGGTTCGGACGAATAGATTGGTTAGTTTTGGCTACTCTAATTATTTAGAACCGCTTAGATCTAATGCTTATTTACTAGTACACTAAATTAGAAGTAGACTAACGTCTCCCCAATTCGTAGTACTAGTACAGCTGCCGCGCTGCGGGAGCCGGGTTTATAACCTATTAAAATAAATGGGAGGAGAAGCCATATCGTATTGCTAGACTACTGTAAGACTAATAGGGACTGCCTTCCTTATATGCCCTACCGTGCCCTAATCCCCTATCCTGCCTTGTACTAGTACTTTATTAGCCCTGCGTCAGCCCTGTCAGACAGCCGTAAGGCTGTCTGCCCTTGAGCTTCAACGCTCAACGCTATGAGTATGCCATGATATTCAGCATAGGGTAAAGCAACGAAAATCTAATTAGCGAATTGGTTAATAGCGATTAAGAAGAATAGGAAGTCTTAAAAGTGGTTTTATCGAAGGTTACGAGAGGAAAGTTGGAGTACTAAGTAGAATAGAAAGAATAGGACCCCGATTTAGAGTTCTGGCTAATAAGTAATTTCATTAATTTAGTAGAGTTCTTGAAGGAGTACTACAATACGAACCCTATAATGTTAGGACCTCCCAAACAATTAGCCCAATAGTTGGCGGGCGATAAATTAGATTATAATAACAACAATAAACCAGTTGAAGGATTACGAATCGGTTTGAGAAGGAGAGTAATGGTAAGGAAGAAGTAGGAGGACGTTAGAAGAAGTATTCGAATTATATTTGTATTAAAAAAATTTTCTTTTTATTTTTGAGGCTCTAGGGCTAAGCCTTAATCCGGGGGGGAGGGTAGTATAACGATTAGAATCCCGCGACCTTAGTATAGGCATTGCGAACCCTATTCGTCCTATTACAAGACCTACATCCTTAGGGATATACGCCCTCTAATTGGCTAGGCCAGAACCTAGAGATGTACGACTAATTAATTGGTTCGTCGCGGCTATTTAATTAGTACCGCGATTTTTACGTGCATTATTAGATTAGATAAGGAAGGCGGTCGAGGCTGGCAGAATCTGGTCCCATCCCATATAAGGATGCAACTCCAGGGCCTAGATCTCAACCTCTCCCTCTTTCCTTCTTTAGCTTTAGTTGTTTATTTCATTTGTACCCAACTACGCGATACGGAACTACGTGAGTTGGTGCATTGTAACAGGGTGTTTATAAAAATAAATGTTATAATAGAATTTACGTTGATGAATATTTGAATGAGCACTTTCCTGGCCGTGACGTTTAAGATTGAATAATAAGTAAGAATTTAGTAAATGAATATTTAAATTAGTACTTTTGTAATTGTGATTAACGTTTAATATTGAATAATAAGTGAGAATTTGGTTAAAAAAAAGCAAAAAAGAGTTTAGGATTTACAAAGTACGCCCTACCTGAAATTTCTAGAGTGCGAAGTATCTTGAGCCTACTATAAGGGATAGCCCGTCTTAACTATACTTTAATCTCTTTGCTTTATACTGACGTCATAGGACTTTTGTGAGCAGTTTTTCCCCAGTTCGGTCACCCTAGTTCGGACAAGATTGGAAAGCTAGAGTTAGTATTATCTTAAAGAATTAGAATTAGTAAAGCTAGAGTTAGTAAAGCTAGAGTTAGTGTAAAAACGGCAGTTACAGCTGGGAATCGAATAGAGGGTCTCTATGCTATATATACTAGTAACGGCTACGTACGTCTACGCAAACTGCTATACTACGAGCGTCCCCATGGTACCCCCTTATGGGGGCTGGTGATAGTAAGGTTGAGAGGTAGAGGTTATAAAGACGATTAGAACGTTGTTTAAAGTTATTTAGAATAATAATAATAGAAATCTGAGTTAAAGGTGAGTTTGGAGTATTTAGTAATGTTTTGGCTAGTGTTTTGGATCTGGTGATGTTTTTCTTGGTGTTTTAATTCTTGGTGTTTTAATTCTTGGTGTTTTAATTCTTAGTGTTTTGAAAGATGTAGATCCGTGGGCGTTTCACTGTCTCCCCTGGGATTTAAGGCTCCGCCCAGGGGAAGACTATTTTATTAATAATCGGTTCTTCGGTAAGGTTATAATAAATTTAAATTACTATATAAAATTAATAGTAATTACTACCTCTCTATCTATAACTTCGAAACTTATCGAACTCCTATTCCGCTACCTCTTCGTAATTATCTATTCTAATTATAATCCTACCTTTATTAACCCGTATATCCCCTTAGATAACGGTTTAACCGGGTAAGCCGTCCCTATAGAATTTAATTATAAATACGTAGAATATTAGAGAATATTGTATATTAGCGGGTAAAACGAATTTAACGTCGTAAAAATATACCTATTCAATTTTAAAGGGGCCTTCCTAACGAAGGTATAGTTTATTATAAGGGTGCTTATTAGCTAGATTAATCGTATTTAATAAGATTAAATCCCTAAGGTAGTACTTTAGCGCGTCGGACCGCTTCTTATTAATATTTGCTTTATAACTGTCTTATACTTTCTTAGTAGAAGTATATATATAGTCCTATATAATTTAGAAACAAATTACTAATTTATTAACTTTTAAGTACTCTTTCTACTAGATTAGGGAGAATTAGAATAGGGTAACCGAGGATAATTTAATACTTATCCGTAAGTAAAAATTATAATTAGCGAAGAAAGGGATTACTCCTATTATTTTTGAAATTATATTATTGCCTACGAATTCTACTAATAATAATTATTTAACCTAGTCCATTTATATTTAATTTACGAAGACCCGTAAATACTATTCTATTTCTACATTAATACGCTCCGTTTAAGCGTTCGTTTAAAGGTAGAAGGCATAATTAAGTAGCCTCTTAACGGCTAATTTCTTATAAATAGTAGCTTAGAATAAGAATATAAATTAGGAGCCGTAATTTAATACTATAGTATCGGGTAAGCCGTATAGGGTATATATCCTATTAATAAATTAGTTAGCTAATCCCTCTACTTCTATAATTTCGGTTGCGATATAGTACTATATTTTAATTAAGCGGTCTATTACAATAGTAATATATTTAAACTTTTAGCCCAAATATAAATTTTCTAAGAAAGGAGAGATATAGTCGATAGAAATATCTTTCTAAAGTACGAAAGTAGTTAGTATAGGCTTAAAATAACCTACTTTAGCCCTCCGTAATATTTTAATCTTCGAATAAATTAAATAGCCTTTATAATAGGCCTTTACAGATTCCGCTATATTAGACTAATATTAATATTCGTTTATTTATACCCAAATTTTATTTCTACCGGGGTATCTTACCGTTGGCGAAGAATAAGCGCGGTAAATTAATTATAATTAAGTAATTGTATCGTCTAGGTTAATTAGTACTCGTCCCCTATAGTAAATTTTGCCTCCTATTATAAAGTACTTTATAAATACTACTTTTAACTTCTTCCTAATATAAAAGCGCTATTTAAAGCGGTTAGGGTCCTATAGGCAAGCTATTACCTCTTATATTAATATAAATTAGGTATAGCTCTTTTCGATAATATTATTTATAGACTTATTTAATTCTTTAAGGGTATTTAATACTAGTAGAAAGACCTCCTTATTAACGTTTAACTCCTCGATACTTATAATTAATAGTATTTCGAAATAACCGTCTTCGAAGTAGGTAAAGTCGATTAATTTGCGGTTCCTAACTTTTAAACGGTAATCCTCTATATTTAGAAGTATATCTTTGGGCTTCTTATTTAAAATATTTAGGCGAAGGTTCTTCGAACTTAGGGTATAGCGGATAAAGAAGTTGAAGCGGGATAGGAATTGTGATTAGTATATATAGCGGGGGGTTAATTACTTATTCGTCGTAAAGGTCTTTAAATTCTTATAGTCTATAACGATATTAAACGGTTATTAAACGCTTTTTAATTTTAGCCTCTAATCCTCTAATATTTTAATAATAATTAGTAATTCCTTATTATTGAAGCGTGCTTCAACTATGCAGAGGTGGATGACTTTCACAGTCTGGGGGTTCATGGACCCACATCCACCGAAGCGGAGTTGAGGGACGGTTCGTCTAAAGCCAGGTTTCTATGTTGAAGTTCTCTGTGCTCTGATTGGCTACAAGCGTGGCACGGCCCTACAACTGGTCAGGGCGTCTTGCCAAGCCAATTTCTGATTGGTCAATTCGCGGACAGTGTCGACGACAGTCCGAGCTAGAATGCACTGGGTCCTTCCGTTTCTGAAATCCTTTACTACATCTCTCGATATCGCCTATCGATAAGGTTATCGTCGTCCTCCCGCCCGCCCCGAGGACAGAAAAGAAAGGTTACCTAAAGACTTGGAAAAAGCAAGAGGGAGCAATTAGGTGAGGACGGCTATAGCCGTCCGAACAAAGATCGTTGCAAAAGATGCAAATGCCCACGCTTCACTTATACAGCGGGCGTTGCTTGAACTAGGGATCCAGCATCGCACCGGTGTCCGAGACTATTTTAAATATTGTAATTGCATTCCGCGGCGGTATATTTCGATAAAAAGTAGGCTACGGGGTAAAATATTCCGTTATTACTATATTAAGAGAATATTTTTCTAGAAGCTTAATTGGAAGTATTAATTTCGATTATAGTCTTCTTAAACTAGTCGTAAATACGTAAAGTAAATCCGCTATTAAAAGCGGCTTTTAATATTTCGAAGGTAAATTATTAGGCCGTGGTCTATTCCTATTCGGTATTTCGTTTCGTAAAATTATATAATAGTACGGCTATAAATGAGAATCCTTTAATAAAGTACTAATAAAAATTAGCGAAGCTTAAGAAGCTCTATAGGAATTTCTTAGAAGTAAGAAACTACTAGTTAATAATAGCTTTAATCTTCTCCGGGTCTATTTCGATACTTCTAAGCGTTATAATTAACCCTAAATACTTAGTTTTCTTAATATAGAATTCGTACTTATCGATATGTACTTATAAACTAGCCTTAATTAAACGCTTAAGAACGTCGTTAACGTAGCATTCGTAATCTACCTTATTATTAGAGAAAATTAAAATATTATTGAAGTAAATAGTTGTATAAATATTAAGAATATCGTATAAAATATTATTAATATAATTTTAGAAAGTACTTAGAGCTCTTTATAGCCCGAAAGGGTAAATTAGGGATTTAAAGAGCCTAAAGCGGGTAATAAAAACTATTAACTATTTATACCCTTCGGTTATACGAATACGGTTAAAGGCGGCGATAATATCGAATTTAATAAAGATTTTAGCTTTATAAATAGTATTAAAGGTCTTTTTAATTAAGGGAAGAGGGTATTTACTTTTAAATATAATATTATTAATACTTCTATAGTTTATATAAACTCGTACTCCTCCGCCTAATTTCTTTACAAATAAAATTTAAGAAGCGGCTTCCAATTATAATAAGCGGATAAAACCAATTTTTAAATTATTATCGATTTATTTTTTTATTATATTTAGTTCGTCGGGGTTGAAGGGTCTCGATTTAATATATAGTACTTATTCGCTTAACTTCAATTCGATTTTGAAATTATAAGAGCGGTAGAGGGGAATAACCATAACTTTCTTAAGTTTAAAAACGTTAATATACTTCTAGTATTAGTTAGGAAGCTTCTCTTTAATTTGCGCGTTAGTTTTAAGGGGCTTATTAACTTTCTCGTAGAATTTAATAATATCCTCCTCGGTAATTCTAACGATTTTAATAGCCTTCTTATAGCATTAGAAATCTTCGTCTTTATCGTTTAGATAGATTTCGTTAGCGATTTTAGCGGCCCGAATAGTAACTTTAAATCCCTTACTAGTATAGGCGTCGATTTAGAGGTAGAAGCGCTTATTTAATAGCTTTTTATATTTAACGCCCTTATTATTTATAATTTCCTATATTATCTCTTCGGTTAATAAATTTATTAATCCTATTCTTATCCCTACCCCTCTATCGATAACGCTTTTATTATTTCCTTATTCCTTAAGCTTTAAAATACCTTCCTCTACTTCTTTAACTTAAATTTCCTCTTCCGCCTTAACCTCCTCTATAATTTCGTTAATCTCTATATACGAAATATAGAACGTTCGGAATTTATATATTTCGTAGAATTAATTAAAATTAGCTACTATTAGGTCCTTAATATCCGTTAGGTTAATTAAATTATTCGAATAATAGGTATAATAAATAGGGATATAATAGTCCGCGTTGGACTTCTATTAACTAATAATTAAGCGGTAAATTATAAGTCTAATTTTAAAAATAAGGTCCGTAATTAACGTTAACAAAATATTAAAGCGCGCTTTATAGGCTTCTAGCCGGGCGAACCGTTATTTTATAGCGCGTTTTGCCCTCTAAGCGGGTAATAAGCAATTAGCGGTCTTAGGGTCGAAATCCTCGATAATTATTAGGGTATATTCGTTTTCTAAGTAGAATATTATCTTATCCTTAAATTTATCCTTTACCGTTAGGGATAGAGGGGTAGTAATTCGATTTAAAATTTCGCAACGTTTTATATAATTTTAAACTTTAAATACCCGGCGAAAGGAAAAAGGTAAGTCGGCGGACAAATAGTAGCTAACGTATATTTTTATAAAAGTAATTAACTTATTTAATTAAAATATTAAGGGGTTATAAAATTTAAATTATAATAATAATAATCTTATTCCTTAGCTATATATCTATAGCGCTACAATTGGCATGAGGTACTTCTCTTGGTTTTCTAAAGGAAAAACCGTTCGGCGATAAGCGCCGCCGGATGAAAACCCCTAGCTCCGTTCCGGTTACGGATAGGCCGTGCTGCTCCTTCCTAGCTTCCAATTGTAACGGTTCTTACCTACCGCTACAGCGAATAAACGCGCTTTCTATCTCATTCTATCCAATACTAGAACTATTGTAATACCGCTCCTTTCTCCCGCTCCTTTCTCCCGTCCTTTAGCCGCTTCCCCGTCCCCGTTTGCCTTATTTACTTATATTTACTCTTCCGCCCCGCCCCTTTTCCTTTACTCTCTCCCCTTTTATCTTATCCTCTCGTCCCTACTATAGTTTATACCCGTATAAAGGCTTCCTCTACTATCTATATAAACTCTCCCCGGGCGCTAGTTTTAAACCTTCCTCTTCTTCTCTAAACTACTACGTCTTTAAAATAACTTCCTCTTCGTCTAGTAACGCCCCCGGCCGCACCCCCTCCGGCCGTAATATCTATAACTTCGGTATTTAAATCGGTTTAAGCCCCGACTTATCTTTCTTCGTAGAATCTTCGCCCGAACCCAAGGCCGCGCCCTCTACTCCTCGCACTTCCTAAACTCCCGCCGCTTTTATAATTCCTTTTTAAAATCCTATTACCGTTACTAATACTCTATCCTATAATCCTAAGCTTTATTTCCCTAATAATTAATAAAGTTCCCGCCCTTATACTTTCGCGTCCTCTTTAATTAATTCCGTCGTTTAGCGTTATTCGTATTCTTCCTTATTTCGGCTATACTTTGAATTTTGCCGACTATATTATAAATACCCCGAATATCGCTACCTTAGGCTAAAATAATTTCCGGGTTCTATTCGCGGAATATATTTATATAATTAGTAAACGGAATAAATATCTTTCCCGGTATTACGGTATTATTTCTTTCTAATATTATTTAAACGTTACAACTTAGAAAATTTAATACTTTCTCGCCGCCTTAAAGTATATATTCGACGTCCCCTTCAATTATTACAATAGGTATAACTTCGTTTAAACGGCGGCGGTTATTATTATAGGCGCTCCGACCGACCCTAGTAAATTTATTAAGACCTTCTAATAGGTTTATATATCCTTCCTCGGCCTTATACGTATCCGCCTAATTATCGACAATTTCCCGGATTAGCCCGGCACTTTCTTTTCTCTTTATTACTTTAGCGATTTAAAAGTCTCGGATTATAAAGCGAAGGGTTATTATAAGAAGTTTATAACCGACTATCGCCCTATTATTACTCCTCCCTATATTATTTCCTCCGGATCGGTTAATAATAATACTAGCCCTAATATTAGTAATCCCCCGGGTTCGCCTATAGCGGTCAATAGCCCTTATATTACCGAGATAAGTCCCGGTTAGGACGAATAGTATTACTAAATTATTTGCAATTTGGCGGAAATAAAGGAAATATTTCGTACCCTTATTAATTGCGTTTAGATATTAATTAAATAGTTCTTCCGTAGTTTCGCCTTCTTCGTTAAATATAAGCCGGAATTAATTCAACCGGTCTCCCTACTACTCCTTCCGTTCCTATATTTCGATATTCTAATATTATAAATAAATGAATAGTTTTACGCGTACTACGCGATTTCCCTACGCTATTCCCCTTCTAATTCGATTACTAAGCGGTATTTATTTAATTTGCTTAATTGGAATACTTACGAAAGGATTTTCTCCGCTTTAATTCTATTATCTAAGTGAATTTGGAGTTCTTCCTATATTTACGGCCAATCGGTCGCTATTGTTTAATATTCTTCTATTTATAGATATTTAAAAACGAGGTATTTAAATATTTCCTCTCCGGCCTTATATAAATAGAATAGCGTTATAACGTCCGGCACCTTCTTTTAAAAGAGGAAGGATTAGAATCCGATAATTCTTATTCGGGCTTAGGTAAGGAGGGAATTCTATACTTTCGTTAATAGGTATAACTTATTATCGTCTTTTAATAGTTAGCTTTTCTTCTTCTTCTTCTTTTTTACCCTAATTATATACTATTTAATAGTATTATTACAAAATTTCGCGTTAAGGTTAGCAATAGTAAATTTGTATTACCGACCTAATTTAGCTACTACCACCGCTATTTAGTAATTATAGTACAATACTTACTTTCTTTTTATAACGTCCTCTAATTACTCCTTTCGATCGATAGCAGTTAATTTTAGTATTTACAATAGGAGTAGGGGCGTTCCCGTTTCCGAAAGTAGTCTTACTATTAATATAATAAATTTCTCTATTAATACCTAATCTTTAGCCTACTTAATTTTAGCGGTACTACTTTTAAATCGGTTAATAGGTAATCGACCTCTTACTCTTATTTAAATACAGTTAATTACTTAGGCCGTAGTCCTTCGGACGAATTTAATTTAGTCTATTCGGGTAAATTTTTCTTCGAAAGCTCTTACCCTTTTATTAAAATAGAAATCGAGTAATAGATAAAATATTTTTATTTTTAAATTCTTTACCGGCGTAATTTTATATACCCCGGTAATAATTCTTAAATACTTAATCTAATATTTAGTTAATTTAATTACTATCCTTCGCAATTTCTCGTAGATTTTAATTAATTAATAGAAAGTTAATACTTTATATATAATAACGCTTCGAATATATTTAATATAGATTTCCCTCGCTCGTACGAAGGAATAACCTTAAATTTTCATTACTAACTATATTAAAGCATTCGTCTACATAGCTATCTTTTTCTTTACTACTTCCGCGTACGTCCGATAATTAAACTTCCGGTCTAACTAAACCCCTAAGAATCTTATCGATTCCATCGGTTAAAATATTACTCTATTAATTTAGAGAATTTCTATCCGTAATTCCTTTATCCGCATAAAATATATAAATTCCGTTTTACTCGCTTTAAACTCTATCCTTCTTTCGGTTACTTATTCAAAGCAAATTTCCTATACCGCTTAAAGAGTCTTACAATTTTCTTCTATCATTTTAGTTATTATAACGATATTAGTATTATTAGCAAAGCCAATTGTAATTACGTTTTTAATTGTAATTAATTTACGGTATAATAAGGTAATAAAGAGAATAAAAAGGATTAATAAGAGGAGGGAGCCCTAAAGTACTCTTACTACAATATTATAGGGGCTTAAGGTTTTGTCGTCGAAGAAAAGGGAACCTTTTCTTCTAATAATAAAACTATCGACTTATTTAAAAAGTTATTATAGGAATTATATTTCTTATAAAGTATATAATAACTACCTATAATTAACTTTATCGAATACGCTTTTTAAATTAAAAAATATAAGAAACATTACGGCTTTAAATTTTTAAGCCGAATAGACCGCATCGGTTATTATTTTAATTATAAATTCTATTAAACGGCCCGCCCGATTACTTATCTAGCCTTCCGGGAAGAGGTTAAACTCTTTTACCACTTATATTAACTTTATAATAATTAAAGCTTCGAAGATCTTTCTAACGTTATTTAATAGCGAAATCGGCCTCTATACGCCGGCTAACTTTTATTACTTAGTACTTTTTTTTAACTTTTTTAAAATAATTACTTTTACGTTCTTAAATTATTAGGGGAAATATCCGAGCCGAAGGCTCGTTGCGGCGAGAGCTATTATAGCCTATTTAAATAATACCTTACAAATTTTTAGAAACCTATTTGAAAATTAGTCGATACCCAACGCTTTATTCAGCGTTATCCTTAATAAGATTTCTTTAATATCCCCCTCGGTAATTTAGTTATTAATAATTATTAGGGTATTACCATTTAATAATTAAGTCTAATCGGGTAAATAATTTATAAGAACGTCTACTTTAAGGAAGAATCGGTCGGCGAAGATATTCGCCTTACTACTATAGTCTTCAATTTTATTTACCCCTTCACTAAATTTAAAAGCTAATAATTTAAGCGGATTTACTAAGCGGTAATTCCGGGTTCGAACCTATTTCTCTAATAGCCAGAATTTACTTAAATCTTTCAACGCAAAGGCGATATAATCTCGCTATTTTACCGTTTAAATCTTCGAAATAAATCGTTTCTTCTTTATTATTACCTCTACAAACTCCTTCTAATTTAAAGGTATTTAACTCCCGAATTATACCTACTACTTCCGCCGCACGTCTTTCATTACTATTTTATATTCTAAATTTTACTAATCCGCTTATTTTCCCCGACTTTTCTTCCGGTATAGGACGAATTCCTCTACAATACTAATAAACTCTCCGTCGAATTTGTCAAAAGCTAATTCGAGGTCTTCTATTATTACAATTTCCTCTAGGACCGATATCCGTTTTTCCATTACATCTTATACTTTTTCTACATTTATAAAATTCTAATTATATCCTCCTTCCTCTTCGGCCTTCCTATTCCACTTTCTAATTTAGACCTAGACTTCTTAAGGATAATAATCCGAGCCAGTCTATTCGTACCGTTAAGCTCTCTAATATTTAGCTTTAATACTATACGTAATTTATATATAATTAATTATCCTATCCTTTTCTCTTCGAATTGTATTACCGAACTATATTAATTCCCTACGAAGAATTAATAGGTTTAATTTCTACCGTTGTACTTAAATATTAAATCGTTCGACCCCTAGGTTAGACCTATTCTCTAAGTCCTAATCGGGATAATAGAAGTTAAAATCCCCGACGGCTACTTAATAGCCTTTCGGGGGTCTCTCTTCGAAGAATTCGAAGAGGGGAGACCCCTATTAATATTCTAATATACCGTTTATTAAGATAGGGGAGTAAATAGAATAGACGGTCGTTAATTTTCGTAAACTCTTAAATATCGCCGCGGCCCAATCTTTTCCTAATCGGAAATTTAGGTCCTTAAAATTCCACCTCTTATTTATATAAATCGCCGCCCTCCCTTTCTCTAAATAATTAACGCTATAATATCTACCGCCTCGCAGCCAGTAAATATCCCTATTCATATTTCTACCCGGCTCTTAAATCGCTACAATATTATAGGTTTCTTTTTACTCGAATAAAAGTTTTCCTCTTTCATACGACTTCCCTACATTCCAATAGAGTATTTTTAATTAAATTATTAATTACCCTATAAGAGGGTTCCTTCTAATCTAACGGCGGATAAAGTAAATATTACATCCTTAGCGGCGGTCGCGCGCGTAAGGGCTATAGAGCCGGTACGGGTACAATCGCCGGCGCTCTACGAACGCGTATACGCGTCCATCGGGCTAAATTGGCCTACAGGCTTCGGCCGAAAGCCGTTCCCGAACATCTTTTACTTAATTCGGCCTCTCATTACTTTTCCGGCTAGTATTCTCTCTAAAATTATAATAGAACAAGAGCTAGGGGGAGCGTCGGGGATAGCAACGTCCTCCTCCGGCTTAATCGTCGGCTCTAATACCGGTTTAGCCAATCCTTTACAAATAATAAAGCCGCGGGGCCTTTCGGCGTACGCAACTGAGGCCTTCGCGTAGGCCGCTCTGACAAGCGGGCATTACTTCTTATCGAAGGCGAAATGCCCCGACTTCCCACATGGCTTGTAATAGACCAGGGAGCTGTCCTTGAAATTTAAATTATAGTATATTTAAAATTACCGGGTAATCTACTACTAAATCGTATATTAATATTACAATTATCTCTATATAGTAACCGATCTAGAGCCTAATCTCGTAATAATAAATAATAAAATCTTTAGGGACGCCGTCGGCTAGGTAAAAGGCTTTAAGCTTAAGAAATTTCAATAACGGTATAGTATAGCGAATAGTAAAATTATAATCGATAAAAGCGAATGCCAAATACCTACAATCAACTAAGGCGGTATACTTATTCCGTTAGTTACGCAATCTATAAATAATATAAGTAGAAAGGAGGATAAAATTATTATTATAATTATTTAAAGTTAAATTCTTTAACTAAACTACTTCTAAATCTACTAAATTTATATCCTCCTCTTCTATTACCGTTATAAACGATGGCCTCTCCGCGCAATTTAGCAGGGAGGTTATATATTTCCTTCGCTATACTCAGTAGCGGGAGGAATTAGAATAGCGGCCGGGGCGGTTACAATAGTAGGAGCGGCAGCGTTTCTAATACCTATAATATTAATATAAATAGCGTTACTATAACCGGTTTAACTTATAGCAAGTCTATTATTAATACTACTTCTACTACCGCCACAACTACAATTATTATAATAATTATAATCCCTCTTAAATTTAAGGATACTAATATTAATATTATTATAATAATCGATAACCTAATAGCTAGGTTTAGTATAACGCTTATATAAATTATTCTATACGCAGTAATTAATAATAGCCTTATCGATTATATATACTAAAAAGACGTCGAGGGCGGATATAGCGTTTAAATCTATAGCGTTACCGCTCTAATTAATAGTATATTTAAAAGCGGAACCGCCATTATGTGAACAGGCTGAACAACAATAACGAGAGGAATTAATAATGTAATGATAGTGATATATTGAATTGTAGAGGGGAAGACTCGAGAAGTCTAGAGGTCTAGAAATAAAGGTAGAGGAGCCCTATGTAGTAGAGCTATAGCGAATACCAGTAAAGGGAAGCTATAGCGGGCCGCACGTAACACGGGTCACCTCCAATACACCCCCGTAGACCGAAAGACTCTCCAAGAGTCGAAAGTGCTAATCTAAACTATACTATTTACATAGTAATAATTCCTTAGTATTTCAACCCTAAGGAACCTTCTATTAAACAAAGCCAATCAACTTTACGAACTTTACGTATTTATCCGCCTTTAATGCCTTTATTAAACCGTTTACTAATATATCCTCTCTAACTATATAAATTATATTAATCGCCTTTATTCCTGCCTACTCTATTAATTATTTATATCGTATATTAATATAGTAGTTACGAACCGGTATATTAATATTAAATACCCGGTTCCTAATATTCTCGCTATTTGTAAAAAGGATCTAATTAGTATCGATTCTAAGACCTAGGTCTTTTAATATACTTTTAATCCATTCCAACAATTTTATTATAGGAACTAAGTTCACGAACTCTACCTCTATTATATTAATTATAATAAAGTTCTACTTTTTAAACTTCTAATAGATAGGACTGTAGGTAAGGAATACGACGTACCCAGTGGTACTCTTCCTATTTAGAATATTATTTATAAAAGAAGTATTTATATATCCTCTAAATTACAAATCGAAGTAGCCGTCAATCGGTAAGAAGCGTCCTCCTAGAATAATACCCAAATCTAAATAGCCAGCCAAATAGCGATAAAAATACTTTATTATAATAATATAACGGTCGATTAGTTTAGTATTACCCTTGTAAAGCTTATTAATAGTAAACGTAATATTAAGGCGGGTGCTAATTAATAAGTAATTTAAAGAACTAATATTCTTAATATATAGCTTTTATTAATTAAGAACCTCCTTACCCCTATAGATCTTAAAGTCCGGAGGCTAGGGTATTTTTATCGGGTAAAGCTCCTAACCCTAGGTTATAAATTTATTCTTAATATATTTATCGATAATTGTCTTAGTATATCGTTTTTATAAAATGAAAATAATACGCTCAATTCGGTTTCTAATAAGATTAAAGCCTAAGAAAGTACAAATAAGACCTAAGTATTTAAATTTGAACCTCTTTTCTAAAATCTCTTTAATATAGTTAATAACTTTCTAATTAGCTATAATTACCAAAAAGTCGTCGACGTAGAGGACTATAATAGCGCTTAACTTATTATTAATTAATAGATAAAGATCTACGCCGATAGGCGTAAAGCCTAGGGATTTAAAAATTAGTAATAGTATTTTAAACCAAAAGAGGGGGGAATACTTCAATTTATATAGGGTTCGAAATAAGAGATAAACCTATTTATAGCTACGCTTTTTAAAAACAATTGGTTATTCAATGTAGTATTTCTTACTATCCTTAGAGACTAGGGCATTTAAAAAAGCTATATTGAAATCGTATTATTCGCACTCGAAGTCGTTAATAGCTATAATATAAAGGAAGAGTCTAACGCTAATTAAATTAGCTATAGCGGCGTAGATATTTTGCAAATCCTATTTATTATATTTAAAGTTATTATAAATTACTTATCTAGTACAAGCTATATACTCTTTCAAATCGATATTATATTTTTCGTCGTATACCTATTTACTAAAGAATACGTTTATATCTAGGGTATATTTAACTAAATAGTAGACTTCAACATCCTCTAATACTTTAACCTACTTCTTTATAATTAATAACTAATATAATATATAATTAGCCAATTTAACGGCTTAATTATAATTCTTAGGGATATTATAATCTAATTTTGATTAAGCGAAATTATTGAAGCGCAGCTGTTATAGTCTAGGGAATGAAGTGTTTACACGAAGTAAGCGAGCATAGCGGAGCTTCTTTCTAATGGGGTAACACCCTTATCAATTGACCCCTGTAAATTGTCTGTCCTATAATTGGTCCGTCAATTGGGCAATCCGTTACTTAGATTGGTTAGAATTTTGGCGGCCTAGGTCCGTACACAGGGGTCCCCGGGGGTGTCCCCCGGGCCTTACAACCCTAACCCTTTTAAAAGGGGGTCCCCGGGGGTATCCCCCAGGTCTTATAACCCCAACCCTCTCAAAGGGGGGTCCCGGGGGGCGTAGCCCCCTGGTAAAAGGAAAAAAATCAAAAAATTGACCAAGTCTTTATTTGGTGTTTGCTTACTATATACTTTCTTATTAATATTAGTAAAAATTTTGAGAAAGGAAGAGAAGATAAGATAAAGAAAGGAAGGAAAGGGCAAAAGAGTAAAAGAGGGTAATAGTAAAGAAAAAAAGAAAAAAAGAAAAAAAGAAAAAAAGAAAAAAAGAAAAAAAGAAAAAAAGAAAAAAAGAAAAAAAGAAAAAAAGAAAAAAAAAAATTAAAAATAATTTAGAAACAAATAAATAAATAAATACGAAAAAAAGTTAAAAAAGTGGGGAAAGATTTTATAATAATAATAATAAAAATTAGAAAAATAAAAAGAAAGAAAATTTAAATAAGATTTACTAATTTTTATATAGGTAATTAATATTTAGTTTTTAATATATAATAAATAATTAAGACTTAACGTTTATAAAAAAGAATCTAATTTTAGATTTGTATTATACAGCTTAATTTCTAAGATTTATAGATTGAGAATCCAGCTTTAAAACGCGACCAAATGCTTATACCTTAATAGATTGAGAATCCAGCTTTAAAACGCGACCAAATGCTTATACCTTAATAGATTAAGAATCTAGCTTTAAAACGCGACCAAATGCTTATACCTTAATAGATTGAGAATCCAGCTTTAAAACGCGACCAAATACTTATGTCATAGGGCTAGAGCCCAGGGGTTAAGCTTGGCTATTGCCAAGCCATATCCCGTCTTATCGATAGGGATACGAGCCTCCTAATTAGCCAGACCCGCATAACTACCTAGCCCGTACGGTCTTAGCGCCCTACACAAAACCTTCTCTCGACTACACCCTTCTAATATAATCTTTCCTCTCTTACTTCCTCTATCAATTATAGCATTTCAACCTTACACGACTACTCGCTATACAATACTCGTTCAGAACCGTTATATTATAATTAACCCTCTTTTCAATTACCGCTGCCCTTCTCTCGCCGGCACGCCCAAAAAGTCTCCCCCCCGTCCACGATTTCGCTACCCGGACCCCCGTCCCTCTCGACAATAATACCGACGATCCTATAGTTTTAAGACTCCTAAAAACGTTTCTAACAATTTAGTACTACTTTCGAAAATATACTCAACGAACTCGCTACCCTCAAAACCGTACCGAAGAAACTAGTCCTCCCTATACTTAATAAATTCTTAGGGAATAAAGAGGACTTTAAGACCTAGGTTTTAAGCGCGTAGGCGAAGCTCTATATAAATAGATACGCTATTAGCGATACAGAAGCGCAATTTTACTACTTGCTCGCCTACCTTTCGCCCTCCGTTAAAAAGCCACTCGTCGCTTTTGCAAGCTCTAACTCCCTATCGTCAAAGTCGCCTACAGCTCTCCTCGACAAACTTCGCCTTATATACGGCGACCCTAATACTACGAAGAGAACTGGTCAAGAGCTTTACCGACTCCGTTAGAAATCAGGCGAATCAATAGCGTCTTTCCTCGCCCGCTTTAAGGAAGTACTCTATCGAACTCGTACTAATTCATAGTCAAAAGCAGCCAAGGTCAGCCAGTTGACTACCGCTTTGAACAATAACTGGAAGCAACGACTCGACGACAAAATCGACGTACTTAAGTAATATTCTTCACTACTCACTTATTTAAGGAAATTTAACGGTAATACCTTTCTTATCTCGTCTTCTTCGAAACAATAATAACCGGTTAATAATAACGCTAGTAATCCTATAAATACTTCTATCAATACTACTTCGGTAATTCGGTCTTCTTCCGCCCTATTGCCATCTTAGAAGCAAAAGAATAAATAGAAGAAGGAGGGAAAGTATACGAATTATAGGAATAGCTCCTACTAGTTTAAGTAGTATAAAAAGACGAGAATAAATAACGTTTTAGCTCGTAGTCCGATTAGGGGTTCAAACGGCTACGACAACGACGATTAAGAGGAGGAGCTATCAGACTAAATAGTAGCCCTAATAATACTAGGGGCGAAGGAATGCCTTATATCTAAAAGGAAGGACCTTTATAGTTTACTAGGCATATTTCTACTAAGTAATTAGAATAGTAAGGCCACCGTACAATACCCTTCGTAGCCTAGCTATATATAGTAGTATCTATTCGAAACGTAACCGTAAGAGGGAATAGACGTTATATTTCGTAGGTATAAGGATAATTGAGTTATCGTTACAGCGGTGACAATAAGGCTACTACTAGTAGGAGAAGTAGAGCAATACGAAGCACTAAGTAATAACTTTGTTGTTAATTATTGCCGGCTTAGAATAGGCTCAGTAGAAGAGACGCGCCGGATAGGTAAGGTTTAGATATATCCCTTAAGTAATTTAGTTTTAGTTCTTACGTTAGGAGTAGTTCTATAAGGGTAGGTATTTAGTAGGGCACTACCGTCTCGGGTAGGAAATAGGTTGTCGTACAACGTTTACTTGGGGGCTTAGTATAAATACTTTTCTTAGTGTTGTTGATTTCTTCCCTATCTAGATAGGCATTTGGTTGGGTGTGACTAGCGGGTTGGATTTTGATTATTTTCGTATATTTTAGCTATAATATCTTTTGCGTAGTAGACCTTACCCCTAAGAAGGGTAAACCGAATTCCCTAAGGGGGAGTAGGGGGGTAATATTATAGGGCTAGAGCCTAGGGGTTAAATTTGGCTATTGCTAAGCCGTATCCCGTCTTATCGATAGGGATGCGAGCCTCCTAATTGGCCAGACCCGTATAACTGCCTAGCCCGTACGGTTTTGGCGCTCTATACAAAACCTTCTCTCGACTACACCCTTTTAGTGTAGTCTTTCCTCTCTTACTTCCTCTATCAATTATAGTATTTTAACCTTACACGACTGCTCGCTGTGCAACACTCGTTCAGAACCGTTACAGCTTATACCTTAATAGATTGAGAATCCAGCTTTAAAACGCGACCAAATGCTTATACCTTAATAGATTGAGAATCTAGCTTCAAAACGCGACCAAATACTTATACCTTAATAGACGGATTAGGAATCCAGCCTTAGACCTATAACAGCTGCGCTTCAGTCAATTCTACCGGGCGCCCCGGAAGACGATGTTAGAGTACTTTTATAGCTATAAAGTAATACTCGAGGATACGAATTATATAGCTTATTTCCGCGATACTATAAAAGAATTAGGGTAGTTATAGAATTTCGTCGACTACTTTATTATTATTATTAATAATTCTCTAGAATTCGTATTTATAACCGGGTGGTTTAACTATTAAACGACGGGCTCTACTTTTATGTACTTCCAGAAGTATTATAGAAACGGCTTCCTTAAAGGGTTAGTTTACCTATATTAATTTATTTAGTTCATTTACCGGGGTCTTTAATAGTTACTTAGATTATTCTAGTAAAAGTAAATCTAAGGATTTAAACGGCAGTAATTGAAATTACTATTTTTAAATTAATATAAGGGTATCGAATTGAAGTTTAGCAATTTCCAATAATAAGTCGGGAAGTCGAATCCTAATAGGAATAATAATTTAGAGAACCTCCTAATATTAAGGAGGATTATCTTAGGGAGGAGGGGTAAATTATAAGTCGTTTTAAGAAGTCTCGCTTTTATTTTAAATAATTTCGCCTTCGTCTGCTATTTCAAATCTATTAAATAAATCGTTAAAAGTATTGGGTATAGGGTTTTCTTTATTAAGATTATCGAAGTCTTCAAAGTCCTCCTCTTACTCTATAAATCGTATTAATTTATTAGGAGACGGCGACGGATCTAGTATAGGATCTAGAAACGATAGTTTTGTAATCGCCGGAGCTAAAATCCCGTAAGAGGTACTACAAATTACTATAGCGGCTCTAAAAAATATATTAGTTCTAGTATAATGTATTAGGACTATAGAAAGTCGAGGATAATGTCTTGTTTTTCTATAACGGGATTGAACTTATTAATAATTTATTGAGAGGGAATTGGAGATTTTACTAGTACGTATATATTAATAACGTTAATCCAATACTAAATACTACTATTAATAATATCCTTAATTTCTTAAATAGTCTAATCGCTAAAGACGACGGCGTAATTAAGAGCGGCTTCCTCTAGGGTCTCGGGTTAGTCATCCTTTTTAACGAACTTTATAGTACTAGCTCAAATAATCTAATTAGTTTCTAAATCCTAAATCTAATAAATTCGGCTATAAGCGTCATTGTAATCGATTAATCTACTAGGTCGGCTTCTTTCCTCGAATTTATCGCCTTTAATACGCTTCTAAAGTTTAATATAATAGTAAGCAGTACAGAAGTAAGTATGTAAATACTTAATCCATAGCTTAATCTCATTTTTAGGATAACCGGGGATATAACGGGTAAAAAGTTCGTAGGGATTTTTACCTTTTAGGTTAACCTTAGAAGGTATAAGATTTATAATTGTAATAATACTTTAAATAATAAAGGATTAGAAATAGGGTAGTATCTTAAAATTAATTATTAAAGCTCTAATACGCTCTATAATAATACCTCCTACTCTTTCTAATTTACTATTTATCTATAAGGTATATACTATAATCTTATAGATCTAATATCCTTCTTCAACCGCCTATCGATAAAATTGAATATTCTAGAATTCCTTAATACCTATGACGATTGGGATCCAGTGCTATGGACTACATCCTATTCGTCTTATCGACAAGACCTACAGGACCCACCGGTGCTATTAATGCGAGCACCCTGATTGGTTACACGGGCGGCATTGACCGTACGACTATTCAATTGGCACCGCGACCTATATATCGCATTTACGTACATTATTAAATTAAATAAGGAAGGCGGTCGAGGCTAGCAGAATCTAGGCCCATCCTATATAAGGATATAATTCCAGAGTCCAGATCTCAACCTCTCCCTCTTTCCTTCTTTAATTTTAATTATTTATTTCATTTATACCCAATTACGCGATACGGAACTACGTAAACTAATACATCGTAATACTTAATTAAAGCTTATTTATATCCGTCTAGGAAAGTATTATAATATTCTAATTTGAACCCAAGAACCCAATAAATCGCTTCGTCGACTTTTAACCCCGAACGTCGCCTCGTCGATATTGCGAACCCAATACCTATTAAACCCGATATTCCTTCTACCGATTACGACAAAAATTAATTATTATAATTAATCCCGTTTAAGGCGCGCCTTCGGGCCGCCCTCTCGTCCCCGATAATAAATAATAAACCGAATAACCTTATACCGCTAATTACAATAATAATAATTATAATTATAACGACGAGTCTTCGTTTGAATAATAAGACGACGTCGAAGGAGACTCTAATTGGGAGGACGAGGACGACGATGCCTCCTTCTATATTAGAGCCGACGACGAGTCGTTCGAAGAGTTAATTAATACTTCTAGCCTTTTTAAAAAGCGTTATACTTTTAATAAATAACCCCCCTAAAGAGAATTATTACTCTTCGATACTTCGAAAGAGATTCCCGCCGAGTTCGTTAAATGTATTAAGTGTAATATAAAATTTACTCCTAAAATTAATTTACCTCTAAACCCCAATACGAATAATAATAAGAAGACCGTAGACCTTAATCCTAATACGGTTTATAAATACGTACCTCTTTATAAGTAGTATACTAATAATGAAGTCGCCTACCGCCGTATTTATTTAAACTATAGCGGTTTCGACTATATTTCCGATATACGTTGCGATAATATTATAACTTAGAATTCTTAAGTATGCTGTATTTCTATCGACGCTAAGGAATTTAACGATAAGATAGTCGACTTATCGGCTAAGTCCTTATCCCCTTCGGTTATTTATTTAATAAATAATAATTAATAACCCCGATAAGATTTAACCGGTAACTTTACCCTCTATATAAATAACTTTTACCTGTTAATAGAAGTACGCTACTACGTATTGAAGGCAAACGAAATTATTATAAATAGTACTAATTATACTAATTTTATTAGTAATAATAATAAGGATAATAAAGGAAATTATATTATTAGCTTTTACCCTATTATTTAATAAAGTTAATCTTCGTTAGCTATCTGAGATTAGAATAGTCCCCTAACCTTTTAGGAATTTCTAATTCTAATTAATTAAAACCCCAATACTATATAAAGAGAAATTAGTATTAGAATTTACGTATTGGAAACCTTTATCGGTATTATTAAAGATATAATACGTACGCTTTACTATACTTATAAGACTATTATTAAAATAGATAAATAGGTTATATACTTCGCTTAAAAAGTTAAAGAATATTAGGCTAATATTAATAACCGCTTAAGCGTAAGCGATGACGACGAATTAGAATTAATTAACCGTCTAATTGATTTAGAATAGTAATTAGCGACGGCCGATATAGATAAAGATGATTTAAATAAGAAGGTCTATAACTTATAGGTTAAGAACGATAACCTTCGCTACGAGTATAATAAATAAAATAAGAAGGCTAATAATACTATCGATATAATTACTAAAGTTTACGAAATAGCTATATTATTTATAGAGGTTCGTACCCGTAATTAGGTAAAAGGTATTAAGAAGGACTACGTCGAAGACTTTAAAATTCTTTAAGAATAATACAACTTTAAGGTTTTTTATTTTTAAACTTAAGTCGATAGTTTGAACTAATTATTAAACGTCGCTAATATAGGCGTAAAAGAGTTAGACGCTACCGAACTTAAAACTACGAAATTAATTAAATCCAAACTTAAAGAGAAAATTACTTTCCTCAAATCTATTAAGCGTTCCCCTAATATTATCCCTATAATTAATATTATTTATCGTAATAGTAAGACTTTTAACCAACGACTTTCTAAGACCCCGGACGATAATCGCCGTAATAATCGACACGCCCCCTCCAAGCCTACTTTATACTATTTTAAAGCCGGCGGTAGCGATTCTAATAACGATAGTAACGACGATTTAATTAATAATAACGATACTGACGATTACGACCCCCCTTGTAATCCGCGTAACAACGAGCATTTCTATTGTAAGAAAAGTAATACTCCTTTTAATACTATTTCTTTTAAAAGAGGTCGCCGTCGTAGTAAAATAATTAAAGTAGATATTCCTACCTTTTCTAGTAACGAAAATAATAAATTCGAATTCAATATATAGTATTTCTAAATAACCAACTATTTCCGTACGAATACTGACTATTTCGCTAATAACAAAACGGCCTTTAGAGAAATTATCTTTAGGTTTTCTAAATAAGCGTTAAAGAACCTTTACCCTTTTATTCGTCCTAATACTAGTAAATTACGTATTAATATAGTTGAAGATTTTATAAATTATTTATAGTTGAATTACTACGACTTCAACGCCGACGAAAAGGCTCGCGAGGAGTACGAAAACTTGGTAATACATTACTTTAATCGCTTCCGCGACTTTAAAGTAGCCTTTATTCGCCTAGTTAATTATTATAGTATTCCCGATTCCTAATAAAAAATAGAACTCCGCTATAAGATTATTATACGGCTCTATAATTACGCCGAAGCTAACTACTATATTAATTATACTTATAATATTTATATCAAACTTCTTTAAAATTTTAATAAAAGCTTCTATATAGGTTAATTTAACGATAAGGATAAGAAGGCATCCGTAAGTAAAACTTTAAATAGTTTTAAAAAACTATTTAAAGACGTAGCTTTCGGTCCCCCTTATAACCGCTTACTAAGATCTTTATTTCTCTATAAGAAGCCTTCCGAAGAAGAGACCCGTAAATTATAATAGGAAGGAAAGTATTTTATTTGCTATAAGCCCGACTATATAGCCCCCGTTTATCCTCGTCGTAAAAAACTCTTTAAAGCCTACAACGCCAAAATTTATACTATACGCGTAGAACTCCTTAATAAGGAGATCGAATTGAACGAGGACGATAACAATAGCGATGACGGCTATAAGATTGAAATTGTCGTTGAAAAGGATATAAATTCGAAAAATTGAAACGCCCGGAGAAACTAATCTCCCGTCTAAGTAAGGTATCGATATATATATTAATAGGAAAAACGGATAATATAAACAAGTTTAATTTGCGAAATTATTTGGGAAAGGGCCTGCTTTTTACCGTTAAATGTAGTATAGTTTATAATAGATTATCTATTTCTACTTTCGACGTACTTATCGATACGGGAGTAAATACTTATATATTTCTAAATTAGAAATTCGTTGACAAATTAATTAAATACTTAAAATTTAATAGTAAGACCAATTTCTAATTAGGGTACGTTCGGCCTTATAAAAATATTAAACCTAACGTTATTTCTTAGGCTATAAAGGCTATCCTCTAGGTATAAAGCTATAAGTTCTTTAATTAATAAATAGTCGTTCTACTAGTAATATTAAAGGATATAATATTAGAAAAGCTATAATTGAACGAGAATAAAGTCTTATCTAATTATAGTAATAATTAACTAATCTTCTTAGAAGATTTATTAAAAGTATTACTAAATAAAGATATCGATATTAGTAAGCGACTTAAACTATTTTAAAACCCTTCTTTCTAGGAGGACGTAAGGCGTAGGGAACGTCTTATAACTATAGAGGATAAACGACGAGCCGATAGCGTTTTATCCTAAATTCGTTTACTATAAGGGAAATAAAAAGTAGAGGCGGAGGTAAAAGTAGTAAAAGAAACGATTATTAAATTAGAAAAGTAAAAATAAGAACTCCCACTAGTAATAAAGGAGGAGGTCTAAGGAAGGAAATATACTAAAACCCCTAAAGGAATCCTTAATACTAATTAGAAGCCAAAGAATATCTATATAATTAAATATTATAACCGAGGAGATCCTTTAGCGTTGGCAAATATTAATTAAATAGAATGGGAATTCTTTAATAGTATTAAATACGAATATACTTCGGAAATAGAAATTATAGAATTAGAAATAGTTCGAGACTTACATAAATAAAGTAAGGATTTATACCCCTACTACGATACTTAAGGTCTATATTATATAGAATAAGCGTTCGGCTAGACCAAATAATGCCCTTAAGACTATACCTTAATAGGAATAGTAATTATAGATTTCTACGCTAAATAAGGGGAAATTATCGAGGAAACTAGTTTTTACAAAATCAATAGTATTATCGAAGCAAGATAATTAGAAGTACTACTAGAAGACGAAGAGGAATACCGATAATTAATAATAGAAAAGCTTCCTAAAAAGTATTAGAACCGTATTAACGTCTTTAGTAAAAAGGATTCTAATATACTACTAGAATTTAAAAATAAGATTAATTATAAGATCGAGTTCGAAGAAGGCAAATCCCCTTAAGACCTAGGATATAACTTATTATATAAAATGACTTTAGAGGAATTAGAAGAATATAAGTAGTATATTATTAATAACCTCTAGAAAAGATTTATTAAATTTAATTTAGTACTATAGGCGGCCCCGGTATTATTCGTATTAAAAGCGAACGGAAGTCTACATTTCTACGTAGACTACCGCAAACCTAATACTTTATTAAAGAAGGACTATTACCTTCTACTTCTTATTAACGAAATTATAGCCCGTATTAGTTAAATTAAAATTTTTACGAAGATAGATATCCGTTAGGCATTTTATAGTATTCAAATATATTTAAATTACGAAGATTTAACTATATTCCGTACGAAATATAGGGTATATAAATATAAGGTATTACCTTTCGGATTAACGGGTAGACTATCTTCCTTCTAGAAGTTTATTAATAAAGTTCTAATAGGCTATTTCGATAATTTTTATAGCGCTTATATCGATAATATCCTAATCTATTCCGATAATTAGGAAGATTACGATAAATACGTCGATATAGTACTATAACGTCTCGAAGAAACGGGGCTATAAGCCGATATTAAGAAGTATAAATTTAGTATAACTAAGATTAAATTCTTAAGCTTTATTATTAATACCGACGGTATTATAATAAACCCGGAGAAGGTAATAATTGTAAAGGAATAAAAGGAGCTAATTACTATAAAAGGCGTACAAGCCTTCTTAAATTTCTATAATTTCTACCGGAAATTCATTAAGGATTTCAACCGAATAGTAAAACTATTAACGAACTTAATGAAAAAGGACTTAACTTTTAAAAAGGACGACCGCTATAAAGAGGTATTCGACACCTTAAAAAGGAGCCTCCTTAATACGCCTATCTTATATTATTTTAATTACAAGAAGGAAATATAAATCGAAATAAATATTAGTAATAGAATTTGCGTAAGTATAATAAATTAATTCTAAGACGACGGCGATTAATATTTAGTCGTATTCTATTCGGAAATTATAAATTTAGTAGAGTTTAATTACCCTATTTACAATAAGGAGTTAATAGTTATAATAAAAAGGATTGAGTAATAGTAATCCGAATTAAAAAGCACTAAACCTTTTATAATATTTATAGATTACCAAATATTTGAATACTTTAATACGAAGAGGGTATTAAACGGTAAATAAGTCCGTTAGTTTAAAACTCTATTAGAATACTAATTCCGGATGATTTATCGCCCTAATAAAGAAAACGTTACCGCGGATACTCTCTCTCGTAAACTAGAAAACTTAAAAACTATTAAAGATAAAAAAGAAGATTAATTTACTTTACGAATATTCAAACCCGCCGATAACGGATTCTTTACTTTTACTAGCGATAAATTAGCGGATATACTAATTAATTCAGAGGGGGAAAATAAAGCAATTAACGTAGAAATTACCGAATTAGAGATTAATTATAATTTGACTAACGAATTAATCTAAACCAACCGAATTATAGAATTATTATCGATCTATAGGGAAAAGGCAAAAGAGGAAGGCTTATTCTTCGCTATTAAAAATAGCCTATTAACCAAAGACTACAAATTAATAATCCTAGAAAACAATAATCTACGAATTAAATTTATCGAAATAACTTATTACCCAATTACTTCAATATATCCAAATAAGAATAAAACTAAGCGAATAATCTATAAACAATATTAGTAGGCAAGACTAGCCGTTAACGTAGACCGTTACATTACCAATTATTAAACTTATAAAGTATTAAAGGCGTTTAAGGATAAGACTTTTAGATTAATATATTCAATTCCTCTAAAAGAAGACTACAAATTATAGATATTTCTAATAATTAATTTCAAGTCTATACCTAAAGACCGCTACGGTTACAACATACTAATAATTATTATAAATCGATTCTCGAAAATAAACTAAAACATCCCTTATAAGGACACTATTATTACTAAAGACGCTGCTGTCTTATATTACCGAAGCCCTTATCGCCTCTTTAAACTATCCGATAAAGTAATTAGTAATAGAAGACCACAATTTATATCCTAAATAATATAAGAAGTAGCCTCTTTATTAAACGTCAAATAGAAACTAATTACGTCAGACTATTTATAGACTACTAATTAAATCTAAAATCTATACTAATATATCGACTAATAATTAAAACCCTATATTAATTATAATTAAAATAATTAATTGGAATTTATCTTAATATTAGATATAATTTAAATAAGTCTACTTTACAATAATTTAAATCGCCTATCCCCTAGAGAAATTATTATAGGCTTCCTAATACCTAATATATTAGATTAGGAAGACCGCGTAAATCTAAAGCTACTTAAGACGGAAATTAACCGATAGGAAGCTTATTAATTAATCGAACGGTTGAAATTATTTTACGCAATTGCCTACTATACTATTAATAAAGTACAATAATAGTAAATAGCCTAAACTAATAAATATAAAAGGGAATCTAACTTCGGTATTAGCGACCGCATCTTTATTATCAAAAAGGGGTAAATTATAAACCGCCTTAATAATAAATTAAATTAGCGATAAATTCGTATCCCTTATAGGATTAAAATTATAAGAAGTTACTCTTACAAATTAGAAGTTCCTAAAGGCTAAAAAGGAGTAATAGTCTACTATATTAACCGCTTAAAAAAGTGTAAGGATAACCCATTACTAGAATAAAGTAACGAGAACTTAGCCGACGAACTAATCAATAGCGATTAAGAGGAATAAGAAGTCCTAAAAATAATTTCCTCGAAGGTTACGAGAGGAAAGCTAAAATACTAAGTAAAATAGAAAGGATAAAACCCTAATCTAGAATTCTAATTAATAAATAATTTCATTAATTTAGTAGAGCTCTTAAAGGAGTATTACAATACGAACCCTATAATACTAAGACCTCCCAAACGATTAATTTAATAGCTAGCGGATAATAAATTAGACTACAACAATAACAATAAATTAACTAAAGGATTACAAATTAGTTTAAAAAGGAGAGTAATAGTAAAGAAGAAGTAGGAGGACGTTAGAAAAAGTATTCAATTTATATTTATATTAAAAAAATTTTTTTTCTTTCTCCTTAAAACTCTAGGGCTGAGCCTCAACCCGGGGGGGAGGGTAGTATAACGATTGGGATCCAATACCATAGACTACATCCCATTCGTCTCATCGACAAGACCTATAGGACCTACCGGTACTATTAATACGAATACCCTAATTAGTTACACGGGTGGTATTAACCGTACGACTATTCAATTGGCACCGCGACCTACATATCGCATTTACGTGCATTATTAGATTAGATAAGGAAGGCGGTCGAGGCTGGCAGAATCTAGGCCCATCCTATATAAGGATGCAACTCCAGAGTCCAGATCTCAACCTCTCCCTCTTTCCTTCTTTAACTTTAATTATTTATTTCATTTGTACCCAACTACGCAATACGGAACTACGTGAGCTGGTGCATCGTAACAATACCCAAGCCCTATTCTAATCCTCTATTAATACTAATAATTTTAACTTTCAATCCAATTTGAAGTTCGATTTATTTCTTGAACTACTTCAATTTAGTAAATACTTCGCTTTTAATCTTATAGAAATCGACCCAATAATGCCTAGAGTTTTTACAAACGAAATATATATAATAGTACTATCCCAAATAATTTAGATAATTGTACTAAATAACGTCGGCACGGATAAATTAAACTAGGGTCGTTATAATCGTATAGGAGTACTTAGGAATTATATCCGTAGCCTTTACTCTTATATAACTATCGTAGAAATAATCTTAAGTATTACTAAGAGTAATACTAACTTCCTAGCAAACCTTTATAACCTACTCCCTACTTACGTATATTATTCTCTTGTACATTATTAAATAATTGAAACGCCCATCCTTCCACCATAGAGGCGCTGAGGTCGGGCCTACCAAAGGTGCTATGGAAATCTACACCAAAGGTCGTGGTCCGTGGGCCTACCGAAGCGCCGGAATGAAACGAAGTGGAAGGTGCGGCGTTTTTGTCTATCCGGGCCTAATGTGCAGAAATACGGACCACCTTACTAGGCCCAAATAGGTATTAATATGGGGATCCTACTATTGATACCGTGTTTCGCAACCCAAAAGGGAAATCCAAAAACCGGAAATTATTTCTATTAATACTAATCATTAACCGTTACGTGTATTAAAACGTTCCGAGTGTCAGATTGACCGTGTCAATTTTGCGGTCATTTTGGCGTTTTGTGCACGTTGTTACGATGTCTAGTTGTTGAGAAAAGTCGAAAAGAAGGCCGGGGTTATTGAAATGCGACCGTGGTCCAAATGCGACCGTCGTTCCAAATGACCAAGTTCCTAAAATGACCAAGTCTTTTCAATAACCAAAACCCCTAACCCTAAAAATCGATAGTGATTAGAAGCGATAAGGAAAAGGGAAGCGATAAGGAAAAGTAAAGTAATAAGGAAAAAGGAAGCGATAAGGAAAAGGGAAGCGATAAGAACTAAATCTCCAAAATGACCAAGTCTTTTCAATAACTAATAACCCTAACCCTAAAGAAAGAAAAAAAGGGTACCAAAATGATGAAGAAGAAACGGTGGTCATTTTGCACCCGGCTAAAAGTTAGTCCGGCCTTTGGTTGAGGAGGAATTTTGATTTAAGAAAAATTTGACGAATGGGTCTTTAAGTTTTAGATTCTTCTTTTTTTTTTAAAAAAAAAAAGGAAAAAAAAARAAAATAAAAAGAAAATAAAAARAAAAAAAAAGAAAAAAAAAAGAAAAAAAAAAAGAAAAAAAAAAGTGGAAGGAATAATGGGCGTTTCAGTGTCTCCCTTGGGCAACAACCTAGCTCCGCCTAAGGGAATACTATTTTTAATAGAAACCAGTATAATATTCTTAATCTCGATCCTAAATTAATCGAAATTATAAAACTATATAATTAGAAGGACTACTAGTTCATTAACGTAATTACACTAAATAATATACTTCTATAAGTTGAATTAATTAATCTTTATATCCCAAATTAAACCGCTTTCCAAAAGGGCTCTAATTAATAACAAATTAACTAATATTGAAGGGGAGTAAATAACGTCTTTAATTCGAATTCGAACGTTAATATTAATCGTAATTGGCATTATCAATTCAACTATACCAATATAATAAAATAGAATAACCGTACTATCACCAATAATATATCTAGCTAATTCTAGTAGAAGTTAAAGGTCTATAAACCATTTAATATAATTGAAAATATTCGATCCATATCCTAAATTATAGACGACTAAATCCTTTATAGTAGTTACCTTAGGAGCCTATTAGACTTCAATAATATTATATATTAAATACTACAATTAATAAGTAAAATTAATATAATTTGATTTCGCCATAAACTCTAATAAAAATCCTTACCAATAATATAGGTAAGGTTATAGCTTCCAAAGCCAAAATTACCAAAGAGCAAAGCAAAACCAATAGTACCAAGAGTAGTAAGGGCTATATTAATAGTTCTAATAGTAGCGGTAGTACCAATATTAGAATTAGCCCTCTTCTCAATAGCCTCCTTCTTCTTACCCCAATTAGCAAGAGCCTTATCGGGATTGTACTACTAATAATCGGTAATATAAGGGTTATAATAATAACTACAAAGGAAATACTTAAAGTTATTACGTATAAACTAACTATAATCACTATAAGTAATTTACATATAACCCTTACAATTTTTATTATCGTTCTTATTAGAAGAAATATTCTTCTTATTATTAATTTTAGTAGTCGAAGTACTAGTCTTCTAAATTTAAATAATCAAATTGGTTATACGAACCTTAATATTATTAAGGGTAGATAAATAAGAGAGGAGTTAAAGGGTAGTAGTAAACTTATTCTTAAATATTTCTATAATTTAAAATTTAATATCAACGCTATATTAACGCTTAACTATATTATAGAGGTTAAAGATTTTAACTATCTTATTAATAATAAGGCTACAATCCACAACGCACTTATGCAAAAAGTTATAACGGATAAAGAAAGAAATTATAAAATCAAAATTACTACGACGAAGGGAAGTATACTCCTCGAAGATATCCGCGCGAACTTCATTAATAACCTTACTAATAGTCGTACGAATTAAATTATAGAAATACTTAGGATTAATATTATTTTAATTCCAACCGTTAATATTAAGGGTAGTAATAACCTTATTATCCTTAAGAATAGCTTAAATAATCTTTATAGTCTTAATTCTATTAGTATATTAAATTTTATACTTATCGGACTTAATAACTTCAGCCGGCTCAAGGATATCGGTAGTAATATACTCGAGAAGGTCGGTGCAATTGAACTTATAGCGTAGGGCGCAATTCTTATTATCGATATTAAATTCGCCCTTAAAAGTAATAAAGGAAGAAATCTCGCCTATTGTATCGTTAATAGTTGTCGGGACTGACAAAAGAAGAAATAGGGTTTACTAAGGGGTAATTAATATATCTAATAGGCCAAAAATAATCTTTATAAAGTAGGGTAATCGGTTACGCTTATTATTATAATAGTAATAATAAAGGTATCGGTCGTACTAAATTAACGACGGTAATTAGGGGTAGGAGGGTTAATTGTAGTCGTATAACGAAGTTACTAATACTACTAATTACTTTCGTTAAATTATTTAATTAAAGTCGGTCGCTAATAACGTTATTCGAAATTGGGAAGGGCCTATCGGTCGCAATACAACGTTGGGCTAAGGTACCTTATCGGTCGAATCGACGTCGAGGACAATAGGGAATTCCTAATCGGTCGCGTACGACGTCGAAGAGTTAAAGGTATCGCTAATGCAATTAAGGATTAACGGTTATATCGAGAGGGCTCATAACCTATAAACAGGCTAAATAACAACAACGAGAGGAATTAATAATATAATGATAGTAATGTATTAAGTTGTAGAGGGGAAGACTCGAGAAGTCTGGAGGTCTAGAAATGAGGGTAGGGGAGCCCTGTGCGGTAGAGCTATGGCGAGTGCCAGTGAAGGGAAGCCATCGCGGGCCGCACGTGATACGGGTCACCTCCAACACATTACCATTACCAGAGCCGGAGCCACCGGAATTATTTTTATAGAACGGGACGGCAATTTTATTATACTAATCGCAGTCTTCGTAAGTTAATACCGAACTTATAATATAGAGTAAATTATTTATTATAATTATTAAAGGTAGGAAATTCTTATTAATAGGCAATAGTATTATAAATTTCGTCGGTAACTTTTATTTTTAAGTAATAGGTCTTTATAGAATTGTCCAAATCGTAACGATCGACAAGGGTAGTAAACTTATCTTCGAAATCAAACTATTTCTAATTCTTAATTATCTTTAAAGTCTCGAAATTACGATATAATTCGAGGGTAAAATCTATACGGTTATACTTAATATTGAAATAAGTAAATAAGAATTCGCTAATCTTGTATTTTTATTTCTTTTTATCAGCTTCCTTTAATATCGGTATAATTTAAAGAAATAAAATATAGAAAGCGGCGCCTCCCAAGTACAATAGGACCTAGGCGAACTTATAACGTTCGTCCTAGTCGAAATACTAAATATTTTAGAATTAATAGAATTCGATCTTTGTATACTAGGTATAATAAGACTTAATACGTTTAATAACCGTACTACCCTCGCTAATAAAGACTTCGGGGTCCTTACTAATCTTCGACTTCGGGGTAAATATAATATCGGCGTCGTCGTTTAACTTTAAATTGGATTCGGGCGGGTCGGTAAATTAGGGAGGGTTTAAATTTATTAGGTCTATTAGGTCCGTATTTATTAAATTTATATATTAGCGGAAAATCTTTTTAAACTCTTTAATAATATTATTCTTTTCGCGAAGGTTAGTAATATAATTCTTTTTAAATTGGCTATTAGCTTCGTTAGCAGTAGTAAGCGCATCGGTAATATTAGTAAATTTATTCTAAATAATAGTAAATTACTTTTCGAAATAAGTAACTTTATTATTAAATTTAATAATAATTACATTTTACTTTATTAATTATTCTACATTATCAGTAAACGTATTATTAACAACTACGACGAAGGAATTCGCTTTAACGACGTCCTAATAAATAGATTGGGCGAGTATAATAATAACGTAGGCGAAGGTAAGGTAGTTAATAAATTTAAAAACGGTATTAAAATCGCTTTATTTAATTTAAGTATTAGGATTAGGGTTACTATTGAGAAATTTTATAATATTTTCGAAAAGTTATTCGTAAATAGGGTCGACGATTAAACCGATAGTAGAAATAGTAATATTTATATTGGTAATAGACAATATTAATTAATTTAATTAATAAGAGATAAATATTACCTTATAATTAAGTAAACGTATTACTTTATAGGCGCTGGGGTATTGCGGTATAATATAATAGTATTAACCGGACTTAAGGTCGAACCTATTAGTACAATACGATTAGGACTATCGTAGTACAATAGATCGCGGGTACGTCGGAAATTCTTATAACGGCGGCGATTAAATAAAATAAGGTTATACGCTCGTAGCGTAATAGTAGGTATAATTAATTATTATAGGGTAAGGCCAAAGGTAGGGGGTTGGTTGGATATGCGTAGTTGTACGAAGAGAGGGAAAGAGAGGTATGCGTAGGTCTGGCGATATAGGGCAAAGTACGAAGGCCATACCCAGAGCCCAGACCAGTCGCATGTACACATGCACGTAATGTGCTATTGGCTAATGGCAGCAATGGCACGGTACGAGGCTCAACTGCCTATAGCAGGAGCCGTGTATATGATAGGCAGTTACAGGTAATCCTGTGACAAGTATGGCCGGTACGCCGATTTACCGGAGTATTAGATTTACCGGGAGTACTAAATAGCCGGAGTACTAAATAGCCGGTATATAAATTATAGTCGCGTAGTCGTATATAAACGATTGTAAATAGCCGCGCTACTAATTGTATAGGATTTTATTTACAATATTATATATAACCGTATTTCACACTATATTTTTATATAAATAATATAGTAGATATAGACGAATTTACTCTATTTTATGGCATTTTTTGTATTTTAATATACGTAGTTGATATTGAAATATAACAGTCTGAAGGCGATGGAAATGTAGTATAGTCTATATTTACTATTCAGACTATGTCCTAATGACGATATAATTTCCATTTTAGGATAGGGGGTGGTCTGTGCGCAAGGGAATTTTCTGCACGTTGGGCCCGGATAGATAGAAATCGCCGCGCCTACCTCGCGTCGATGTAGGCCTACGGACTACGACCTCTGGTGTGGATCTAATTGTGGTACCTCTGGTGTGGGCCCGACATCTCCTCTCGTTTGGGCATGGGCGTTTCAATTATATCTCTTTAATTAAAGAGTTTATTTTCCGATTCGCTATTACTATTGTAAGGTAATTGTATTGAAGGAGGGGGATTAGGACTAAGACTAGGATTAGGTAGCCGTACGTTAAAGTCGTTAGGGGAATTAACAAGAGTATTGTCGTTAGAGAAGCCTTCATATTCTTCGTCGCTATTATTATTAATATAAGTGAGGTCGATAAGCGTATTTAGTACCTACAGTAGTATCTTAAGTCTTGTGAGCGATGCGCGTAGTATTATAAGGCTTTAGGAAGGTTAGCAAATACTTTTGGTGATTAATGCGATTGATATTTACGTACGTGCGGTCGATTTTAGCCTATTCTAGTGTTTACAATTAGTCTAGTTGTAAAGAGGGAGTTGAAAGAAGGTTATAAAGTTCAAAATTATTAAGTCTAAAGAAGGGGGTCGTATATAAATAGGTGAATGGGGGTTCTACTAGTTAATTGGGCTTGGTATTGTCTGTACGGAAATACTATTGTACGATTACTGTCTGATTGTATTAAAGGTTGGTAAAAAATAATCTGCACGTTAAACCCTAACCCGATGGGTGCCCCCATAAGACTGGGTGCCCCCGTAAGACGACCCAGGTGCCCCCAGATTAAATGCCCTTACAAAACACAACTGGTGGTTCCTCCCAACAGCCTTCCCATGCAGCGGAATAACGCTTGACATTGCTACTAGTGCATGCTACGATCTTCAGTATACTAAACACATCCCTCCTATACTTCAAAACTATATACTTGAGCAGCCTACAGCCTGTGTGTAGCTAGCATAGGTTATAATGCAGAGATCATCATGTGCGGTCAGCAAGTGCCGTAGTAAAATCATCGTTATTAAACGGAATGAAAACTGGGTTAATGTTAGCGACATGCTTTGCTCGGTATAAGGGACGACGTTTACTTGGTATAGAACGACAACTCTTTGGTAACAGTTATTTTTCTTGGGGCCTACTATTCGTGCACTCATCCTTTGGCTAGTCGTACACTAATACCCCTGGGGGTTAGGGTTCTGTGTATATAAATTTTGGGCTATGTAATTTCGTAATACAGTCTATGGTGTTGATAGCCATATAAAATGGGTCGTGCCCGCCAACCGCCCAGCCCAGCCGCCCAGACCCAGCCAGCTACACGTACTAAATATGTGAACTTAGCGATTTTAAACTTCTACCCTTTCAATACTACCTCTATTACTAAATATCAATAAAATCAATCGCTAATAGGATTAATTAAACCGCCCGTACGTAGTTAATACTATAAGCTAATTATTTGCAGCGATCGAGATCTCGTTTAACGAATTAATAATTTATACGATAAGCGATAACAATAACAATAGCGAAGACGAATTCCCTAACGTTTAAGATCTCCCTCCTAAGCCTATACGCACGCGCATCCTCTTAAACTTTTCGCTAACCTTTTGAATTTTCCTAGCCTATTAAAACCCCTTATTTTTAATTCGGTAATAATAATTAATACTATACGTACGTAGAGTACGATAATTAGGAATTCGATCACCCCCCTAGCGGTACTATAATTAGTAAAATTATATAAGAGTATTAAAATAAGGTTAACGAATTTAGAAGGGATTTTAGTTAGGTAGTTATCCGGGGTAATAGTAGGAATAAGGTCGCTAGCTAGTATATTCGATACGAAATATTCTATAATCGATATAGTAAGTTACGTCCTTTTACATTAATTAGATTTCGGAAGCCTTCTACTCGTAAGTATAATTATAAATAGCGTAGTTATACTAAGAGGAGCTTAGAATATAGTTAAATATTTTAAATAAATTCGAATAAAGTTTATATACTTTATGACTACCTTATTTCTAATTTAATTGCCTATCCTTAATACCGTAAGTTTAGTTTTATAAACGAAGTACGAAAGGTTATCGAGACTACTTCTTGCTATAGCGCTATTCGAGCCAAGGAAATTAGTACTATAATCGACGAGTAATTCGAAAATTTATTCTTTATTAAGAAGGATATTTATAATGCGAAAGCGCGCCTGCGTATAGAGCTTCTTAATAATTATAAATTAATTACCGCCTTTATTCGTAGCTTTAATATTAATAATATCCTATATTAAATTATTTATAATAATGTAATGCCCTAATAATAAGCCCTATCTTTTTATCTATTTAATTAACTTCTTTCTAATAGGATAAACGGTTTATTATATTTTTATAGGTATCTCCAACTACTATAGAAATAAGTAAGCGATACTTAAAGGTTATAAATATAAATAATATATATTTAATTAACCGTTACCGCTTCCCCCTTATATAAATTACTAATACAATTAACGTAGGTATTATCTTTAATTCTATTTTTAATTTTATTAATAATAAAAGGGAAGAAGCCTTTACTTTCTTATTACGTAGAATCTACGATTTGCGTAAGTACTTTAATATTTTAGAACCTAATATTATTATTACTAATTATAGTAAAGAGATAAAGGCGGCTATATTAGAAGTATTCCTTAAAGTTTAATAATAGTTTTATATCTTTTATATTTATAAAAACGTATTATCGAATAAGAAGAAGAAGTAGAAGAGAAAGAAAGACGATAATAACTCTAATAATAAGGAGTTTTTATTAAATGAGGAGGACGAAGATAATGAGTTCGATACTATAGATTAAGCAATATTACGTAGCGTCCGTTTAGAAATTACTTAAGCAATAGGTAGCGATATTGTTAAAAAGAAGGATATTCCTTATACCCTAATAGGTATATTTAAAATATAGAAAGTTATTATATATTCAAAGATTGAGCTAGAGTTCTGGGATATTTAGTAAGCACTTACGAAAGAGTTCTCAAATTAATTTTTAATTCTATATTACCTCTAAAAGGTTTAGATGCCTATTAGATAGTAATAAGTATATTATTTTACTAGTAAATATTTTAATTCTAGTACTATCGTTACCTCTCCTATAGAATCGGTTAATATAAATATTAAAAGTTTTATCTTTATAGGCCGTTTAGACCTCTACGGTCTAATTATTATTATTTAAAAAATGTTTATCGAATAATAGAAAATATAAATATATAAAGTAATTAACGAGGAGACGAGGATTAGGAGGGACTTTATAAAGCGATTGTAGATAGGAATTATAGGTGTAAAAGTCTTTTATAAGTATTTAGAACTCCTTATTCGTAAGTATTAATATATTTAAACCGCTTTCAATTGAAAGAAAAAAGATCCTAATACAAATTATTATTATTTTAACGTAAACGATTATAATATTACGTAATAATACAATATCCCTTACCGCTACGATATTTATAGCCTCTTCGAAATCGATCGACTCCTTCGTCTTGGCTATATTTATAAGTATTAATATTTATAGAAATTTCTCGATAACGACGACCCTTATATCTATATTTTAGAGTTTAAAATTGCTAAGCGCCTTCGTAGCCGTCTTAAGAAGAATACTATAATTACCATACTAACTGAGTACGCTATACTCCCTATTCTTAAGACGACTAAGAAGGCTAAGAAGATAAAGGATAAGAAGAAGGATAAGGGAAAGAAAGAGATAAAGAAATTAATAAAAAGGAAGTTAATAAAGGGGAAATTAATAAAGAAAGTAATAAAAGTTAAGAAGCTACCTCTACTTAAAGGTAATACCCTACGGTTGAAGTAAAATATATAGTATTATATATTTATATAAGAGATTTCTAATTTTAAGGACGACGACGAAGAGGAGTCCGATATTGAAGAATTCCTTATATATAGTTAATGTATTGCAATACGTTCTTTAATAGCGGAGAGATTAGAGGATAAATTAAATAGCCAGTTTTTGAGTTCAACCGACCCTCTGGCGATAGGATTTAGTAATAATAACGAGGAGGAGGAGGAAGAGGTAATTAATAGGGATAAAGAGGATAAGAGAGAAGGAGATTCTAGCGATTTATTTACTTCCTCTAATAAAGACGAACTTCCCGCCCGTAAGAGGGCTATTGCAATACATTCGCCTATCCTAGAGCTAGTTATAAAGAGGATAAGGAATAGTAGAGCCGTTAAACCGATTACTAGAATACTAGGGTTGTAATTGGGTTTAAAAGCGACGATTCTAATAATTTATCTATTATTATATATATAAATCCCCTAGAGCATTCGAGAGTTTTAGAGCACTCCAGACCTCTAATATACTCCAAACTTCTAATACACCTTAATACTATAACGTAATATCTATAAATACTATTTATAATAATCTGTAATTAATGTATATTAATTTGTATAGAGATTTATATAGAGTGTAATATCTTAATTAATTCTATAATCTTTACTAATTAGTAATAATAATATTAGTAATGCATTAGAAAGGGGGGTACGTGCGGTTAGGCTGGGCGGTTAGCGGGTACGACCTATTTTATATAGTTATTAATACTATGGACTGTATTACTAAAAATACACCCTGATATTTATATATACAGAACCCTAACCCCTAGGGGTATTAGTGTACGACTAGCTAAATAATAAGTGTACGAATAGTAGGGCCTAATACTAATAAGGATAAGGATATACCTAATCTAACGATGGAAGATATAACGCCTAAGCTATTCCTGTTTATAAAAGCCGTATAAAATGTACTTAACGTATAGGGACGGCGCTATAGTGTAGCCTCTAACCATATATAGGTTGTAAATTATCGAAAGAATTAGCCAACGTACTACCGTTTAACCTGCGATTACTATAACTAACCTCGTCCTTCTACGGCCAAATTTAGAAAAATAAGAAGTCGTAAATATAGTTATTAGTAATCTAGGGTAGCGATTGCCCTTTAGGAGAATAATTAGTAGTAAATTCATTGGCTATTTACTAATTTTAAATATTATATTTATAATTACTAAGGCTCTTTATATAATTTTATTTATTTATAGTTCTATAAAAGGATTAATAAAGTATGTAAAAGAGGGCATTTGCAATATTTCATGTTATTTTGATGTAAAATATCATTTACATGGTAAATTCCAGAGTTTTATAGATATATGAAAAAATAATAGCGATGTTCAACGATATAGTTTTGTATAGAGATTTCTATAGTATACAATGTTTTGCACATGGAATAGTTTTAAAGTATTTATTTATACTACAAAAGACTATAGTATTAACGATAGAGAATAAGGTAGAGGTAATTTCGTAATGCTTGGTATAGTATTTACTTCTATTGCTGGTTCGCTTCTATTTGTGTAATTTTGGGAGTAGGTAAGATTTTTAAAACTACCTTAGTTCTCTTACGTTTAATTGCTTGTTTAATAGGAGAGTTTGATTTTATAATTATTTGAATGGAGTTTAGTATTGGCTTTGGAGACGACTACTATTACTTTAGAGACGACTAGTAGGGCTTTGGTATTAGTATTAGAGGGATGTTTTCTTGAAAGGGGTTTGGGGAGGGTTTTGGAGTAAATTCTAGTTGTAATTCTAATTCTAGAGAGGGTTTTGGAGAGAGTTTTTACTTTAGAGAGAGTTCTAGAGGGGGGAGTTTTAGAAGTAGGAGGTAGTTTAGAAGTGGGATTATTAGAAGGTTTAACCCTAAGTTTGAGTTTGAGTTTGTATTTGATTCTGGCTCTATAACTATTTGAATATAGTTTTGTACTAGCTCTAGTTCGCTTTTAGATATTGTATCCGATTTACTATTATAGTTTGAACTATTAGAGTTAACCGGCTATTGTATAGGCCGTTTCGTAGAGTTGGGAGTAAATTTATTAATATTATTACTCTCCTAATAAGATTTGTAACGGTATATATTTAATTGTAGGCGAGGAAGGTTGTTGAAGTTATTTTGTTTGATAGGTTTAACCTTCTTATTCCCTTTCTTACTCTTTGAGATTAGTATAGCCTTTTTCTTACTCTTCTTACTCTTTAAGGCTAGTATAACCTTCTTAGGGGTCTTTTACTTTATTTCTAGGTCTATAGGAAGGGCGTACTCGTTAGGGATAGATTTTGTAGAGTTTTTAGGGCGGCCCTTTCTCTTAGTAATATAGGGGTTTCGAAAATTAAAGTAAAAATCGTTAAGATTTTATTGAAAGAGATTAATTAGTAATAATATAAATATATAGATAAGGGGTATTATATAACGTATAAGAGGTATTTTGAAATGCTAATAAGGGTATATATAATTGAGTTTTATTTTAGTATGTCAAAATGTATACAAGAGAGTAGGAGAAAAGCTATAGAATTCAGTGAGAGTAAGCTAAACTATATAATATATTGCTTTCCTTTTATACCCGCTTGCCTTATCTACCCTTAAGACAACCTTATTTACCTATATACCGATACTTTGTAAAGCTCTACTTACAAAGCTAATAAGGCTTAACGTTATAAAGGTTTATAATATTTAGCACTCCCCCTCGATGGATACAAATAATATTAAGACTCCCCCTAATTCTATACCCGTTAGCTTGACTTTTATTATTCGTCTTCGTTACTTCCAAAGTCCAATTCCTTATTTGTAAGCAGACTAATACCCGTATTATCCTCTTCGAAGTTTCTTATTACCCTACTCCTATCGATAAGGCTAAAATCCTTCCTAAAACGCAAGAACTAATCTTTAGTAAGCGGTTTAATTAGTATATCAATTACCTACTCCTCCATTAGAATATATACGAATTCAACGGAGCCGTTTTCTACTTTCTCGTGTACGAAATACTACTAAATATCGATATACTTCGTCCGTTAATACTATATCGGGTTCTTTATAAGAGATATAGCGCTATTATTATTATAATAAATAATAATTGCCATTTTTATACCTAAATCCGTATTACTTCCCCTTCGAAGATCAGAGCTTAACTCCGCGTATAGCCGTTTCAACCAAATTACCTCCTTAATCGCCAATATTTATTATATATACTCAACTTCTATTGATAATAAGGCTCCAGTCTATTACCGCTTAGAATTCTAATTAATAATTCTACTACTGAAGTTAAATATAAAGCCGGACGTTAATTTCTTCGTATGAAGGTTACCGGCCTAATTAGAATCCGAATACCCTTATAGAAAGCGGAAATTACCGTAGAATATTAATACTAAGCCCCGGCTCCCTTTAAAGTACTTAAAAATCCTCTTAAATACTTAGAAGTAAGTTTTCCCGGGGTTAGCCGAATACCGGCTAATTACGGAGACGGCATATATAATATCAAATTGCGTACTAAATATAGAGCCATACTATTCGCGCAGTGTCACTTTTCTACGCGCGCAATATCACAACGCGGTTAATTATATCAGGGAAGGGTTGGCTAACCGCGCAGTATCACAGTAATCCCTAACCCTAAAATGATTGTAACTGAACACGTTGCACTTGTCGGTTTGAGTACTACAAGCATTGTAAGGCCAGAATTGCGCGATTTTGTACGGTTAATACGGCATTTAATCCGCGTGCCCCAGGGTCGTCTTCCTTGTGCCCCATTCCCTATTTATGCCCCATTATTACCAGTCTTGGCACGTCATTTTGAGGTAAAATATCATTTACATGGTAAATTCCAGAGTGTTACATGTACATGAAAAAAATCACAGCGATGCCCAGTGACATGGTTTTATATAGAGATTTCTATGGCACACAATGTTGTAAACATGGTAGAGTCTATGGCATTCATCTACATACTTCGAATGACTATGCTATTGACTATGGACAGTTATCTCGTGATGCTTGGCATGGTATTTTGGCGTATCTGGTTCCTACGGCGGTGCTATGATGCGCGCAGTGTTTTGAGGCTCTAGGAAAGTTAGCAGATGACTCTATTAATGCGATGAGTGATTCTAGCCTATTCTGGTGATGAAAGGTGGTTTGGTTGTAAAGAAAGACTTGAAAGAAGGTGTATATAGAGTCCACTGGTTGACTGGGCTTGGCACCGTCTTACACGGGAAGGCTGTTGTACGATTACTGTCTGACTGTATTAAAGGTTGGTAAAAAACAAGTCTCACGTTAAACCCTAACCCGATTGGGGCATAAATAAGCAATGGGGCAGGTCTAAGACGACCCTGGGGCACGCGGATTAAATGCCGTTAACCCCGTATAAATCCAACTATACAACCACTATAACTTTATTAAAACTAATCGTATTAATACGATTTCAACGTCAATATAATATTCGCAGTACAACTATTCATCTACTAACCTTTTTTTTATTACAGCATATCCGCTATCGATATTAGCAGCGATTCCAATTCGCATTATACTTCTAATGCGGATGAACTTACACCTACATCGCCCGCTCCTATTCCCGCTCCCACTCCCGTACCCGCTTCCCCGGTACTTACATTTATATAGCCGCTTACTTCTATACAATAATAAAATAACAACGAGAACTCTATCAACGAAGGCTCTATCAACGAGGACTCTATCGATAACTATACCGATTTTCAAAACGAAGAAGAAAGTATACCTAACCTAACGACTAAGGAAATTATACTACGCCCGCTAACTTCTATAAAAGAAGTATAAGACGTACTTAATATATAAGGGCGGTCTTATAAGGTAGCCTTTATTCGCAGTTAAGCAGCCAATTACCGGTAAGGTAAGCCAATGTATTACCGTTTAATTTATAACCGCGGTAGCCGACTTTATCCCTCGACCGCTAAGTTTAGAAAGTTAAGAAGCCGGAAATATAGTTATAAATAGATAAGTATAACTATTACTCTTAAAGAAAATAATTAAAAGTAGATTTATCAACCTTCCCCTAATTACTAAAACTACAACTATAGGTAGTCGTTATATAACTCTACCCACCCCCAATACCGTAAACAAATTAAAGTAGTATATAAAAGGGTTACTTCCTTATCCTACTAATTAGGAATTAGGCCTAAGGATATCCTAGCCATTATTGAGCGGGAATTTAAAGGTAGTATTTTTACCCAGAAAGACATCAACAACTAGCGCTAGAATATTAAAAGAGGGTAACGAAATAACTACGAAGCTACGGCTACCCTATTTAAGATACTCGATAATACTAATGTTATTTATATTATTGAATAGGCTAAAGATAACCCTAACCGTCTATTTAGTATTACGTAGTCTTAAAAATTCTATATAGAGTAATAGCAAGCTTACCCAAAATGCCTAAGTATAAACAATACGTATAAGACCAACCGGTATAACCATTTACCTTCGCTTAACCTCTTTAACTCTCAATATATTTAATTACTTATATAATTAATAAATATAATTACCCCTTTACTATCGTCACTAGCATAATAAATACTAATTCCATCTACTCTACTACCTTCGGTTTAATCGATAACGAGAGGGTAGAAGGCTTCAACTAATTAGTAGGTACGTTTAAACAATTGCGTTGCAAAGTAGGGGCAACTAAACTAAAGGTTATTATTATAAATTTTAATAACCAATTGAAGACGGCTCTAGCAACGGTATTCCCAAACGCTTAATAACAAATCTATATCTTCTATATTAACTGCAACATTCTATTGTAAATAAAGAAAAAATAGAAGCGGGCCGCTAGCGAAAGGAGCAATTCAGAATCTAATAAAGAGCGAAAACCTATTACCCTTAGCCAAAGTAATAAAGTAGTCTTACAAACGGCCAAAAGCTTAGAAATATAAAAAATCTTTAACCATACATATCAAAGTCTTTTTAAGCTCTGGAAAACGGTAATCTTTATACTTAATAAACCCAACTTCGTATAGCAATAGAAGTAATTAATTAATAACTTTACTAATTAATAGAAAATATTATTATATTTACAAAACACCTATTTATCTTACCGCTACCAATGGGCGTATTACTATACCTCCCAGTATCGAAATTTTGGTTTAGTAGTCACTTCCCCTAACGAATTAACTAATTACCGGGTAAAAGGCTTTTTAATTAATAGTAAAAGTAATTTCTTTATATTATATAATACTATTTACACTATAGCTAAAAGGGAGTATAACTAATAATTAAAAGAGATCGCTAATCAGGATATTAAAATACGTAGTAAATTCGCTAGGGAAGCGTTTAATGTATTAGGGGATCTACGAGAGCGTATTATATACCGTAGTCTTAATTTTATACGGTACTAAATACATATTACTTATTCTAGAATACCCTTAAATATAAGGAAAAGGCCAGTACGAAATCTAGGGGAGTATAAATATACTATTTAGAAGTAGTATAGTATTCCCTATTGCTATAAGATATTAATAAAGTTCAAAATCGATAGCTAACTTAGCCGCTAGAATATCCATCACCGCCATTACACCCGACAACTATTAGTACGTAATATCTATTATCCCTCTACTCCCTTTTCAATACTATAATACTAACGTATAATAATAGAATTAACGTAATCCCTATTCCTATATTAAGGACCCCAAGATTACCGATAGAATAAGGGGACGGCTAAAGAATAATACAGTAAGGCTACCTAAAGACTAGTAAGTTCTTAAAGACGAAGCGGCTATAGCAAAGGGGAAGGGGAAGGGGAGGGGGAAGGGGAAGACGGCTAAAACGACTATAAAAAAGAAGGGAGCAAAAAGCAATTAGATACTAAAGCCTTTACTCCGCCGGCGACAGTCCCAGTTTGAGACAGTCGATGAGGTTAATACTAGCGAGAGTAATAGTAAGGCTTCTACTGTAGGCTCTACCATCGAAGTATAAGTACCAAAAGGATTACTAGAAGGATTACTAGAAGGATCACTAGAAGGATCACCAGAAGGATTACACTCCTCATCAGATCCTTTTACTTCAAATAACTCGATTATTACTATTACAACTCGAACTCTTACGGCTCCCTCAAGCGACCCCCTTACTCCTTCAAACTCTAACGAACAGCCTGCCCGCAAGAAACGTACTATAATACGTTCGTCAACACCTACAACGGTAACCAGAAGCGGGAGGACTATCAAACCCTCAAAAAGGAAGCTAGGAGAATAGAAGGGAACTTCAATTACACTAGATAGGTAGTTAGAATATAAATACTTAAATTTCAATTGCACGGCTTACTCAACACCAACAAATCATCACGAAATATCGACTATCAACACTACCAGAACGTTAAACACCATCAAAAATCATAGGGTTAGGGATTACTGTAATACTGCGCGGTTAGCCAACCCTTCCCTGATATGACTAACCGCGCAGTGACACTACGCGCGTAGAAAAGTGACACTGCGCGAATAGCATCACTCTAAATATAATGTATATTAGAAAACTAATAACTAATTAATACGTCGTTATTTTAACCTTCTTAACTTATTACTATTCGCCTACATTCTTAAGTCGATTAATAATTATTAGCGTATCCGCCGGATTATATTAAACTATACCGAATTAAATTAAGACTTTATTAATATACCCTTATTAGTCGAAATAAATAGTCTTGTCCCGTCTATTCCGGGTAATATAGATATTAAAGTAGTAATAATAAGGATTTAAATCCGTTATTTAAAACTTTATACTTAACGTATCCTTTAAATTCTAAATCTCGACCTTATCCTTGCCTATAAGCAACAAATTATTAATATAAATAGCTACGAATATATCTTTCTTAGAGAAAACTCTACAATTAGTAGTAATAAAGTAGTAGCCCAATTCTTTCAACGCTATTATTAATATATTAAATTAAATTCTAAATACCTATTTAAATTTATAGAATACTTTATTCAATCTATATACCTTCCTTATCCCGTTGTCGAACTCTAAACGTTATTCTATATAGATTATCTCCTCTACATTCCCGTACAAGAACGTAATTTTAATATCTATTTATTTAATTTCGAAGTCTAGGGCTATAGCGATAGCGAATAAAATCTTATAGCTTATTAATTTAATAACCGAAGCGAAAGTCTCCAAATAGTCTATTCCAATCTATTCGAAACCGCGGACTACCTATCGAATTTTCCGTTTAATAACTTCGTTATTTAAAGCCGTATTTAAATTTATAGACCTACTTACTATATAAAATATACATTCTCGGTATTACCTCTACCAACTCCTATATACCATTTTCGATAAGAAAATTATATTTATCTTTTATTACCTCCAACTAGCCGTCCTAGAAGAAACTTTCTTTAACTTCTTTTAACGTTATTAATTCTATTCCTTCTTCTATACCCTCTCTAATATAGAGTATATAGTATTGAATAGGGTAAAAGTAGTCCTGAATCCTATCTCTTAATAAATATTTCAATTCTAAATATCCGTCAACACTACTTTAATTACTTAGTAAAGGCGGTATTTACGTAACTTATTTACTATATTATATATTAGTTTAAATTATAAGTATATTATTTATATTTAGAGTACTTAAAGGAAGATTATCTAACGCCCGCTATTAACTTATTGGTATAATTCGTTTAATAATAGATCTTTACTATTAATGCTTATAAGATAGGAATTGTATTATCGGAGAGATTATAATTAGTAAATCGGGAGACCCCTATCTACCCTAGCCAATTAATTATTTACCTTAGTCCGGGGTCCGGGGTCGACTACTTTATAGACTTATTTACCTACCCCCGGGATAACCTACTTATTTACTTCTAAAACCTGTTTACCTACTCCTATCCGAGGCTATAGTATTAATTTACCTACTTTTATCCGACGCTATAGCGCTAATATTAAGCTAGTTTAGGCTCGGAATTATTTACGTAATTATATCTATTATTCTACGTCTAACTAAAACCTTCTCTGTTTTAAAATAGACGTTATTTAATTTAATTATATAACCGTTTAGCGTTAAGAGTTTATAAACCGTATATCCTTTGAAGTTAATAAATACATATTTTACTGCTTTTTCGTCTATTTTCTTCCGGTTTATTTAAAGAATTAAATACTAAATAATAATCCTAATAGCTTTAATATTATTAATATTTAGTCTTTATCCATAGATTAACTCAAAAGGCGTTTTATTGAATATTAAATAAGGGCTTCGATTTTTAAAATAATTAACCGTTTTAAAGATCTCTAGCCAGAACTTCTTCGGAATATTCCTTCTAATTATAATAGGTAGGAATTTCTTTCTCGAATAGAAATTTAAATTCTCTACTATACCGTTTAATTAATACTATTCTATTATTAACCGCTCAATTTAAATTCCTCGCTTAGCGGCCTACTCGTTAAACTCCTTACTATTAAATTTTTAAGCGCTATTAAAATAAATAATATAGTACTTTCTCCTTTAAGGTTCCCTTACTTCCAATATTTATATAAACTTTTAAATAAATTACTATATTTTTATCCGTTTTCTAATAGCTAATAAACCGCTAAGTCTATTATGCCCGTCTACTAGTGTAATTTAATAGCGTTTATTATAGTATTTAATAGTATTAAAGGACTTGTAGATATCGGCGTAGATTATATTTAATACGTATTCGGCCTATCGGAGCTTATTATAATATAGAATTTCCTTTATCCAGCCTCTAACGTATAGTTTATATATATAGTACTATTAGGCATTTTTTATTCCGTTGACTATATTTTATATTTTAACTAAATTCTCTTCGCCAAAATATCCTATACGCTCGTACTATAATTTTATCTTCGGACTAACCGAATAGGAGATTAGTATTTACTAAACTATATCGGTAATTTATAAGATAAATAAATTATCCAAGCGAGTAATTTTAATATTTATACCGCCCTTTTCGATACGCTAATAATTCCTAGACAATATTATATTTAAATTATAATTAAGGAATTAGGTTATAGAAATTAGGTTAATACTAAATTTTAAGGTAAAAAGAATATTTTTAAATCGAATTATAATAACCGTACCGTTAAAAATATATTTCTTTTCTACTTCGCTAATACTTAATACTAGGACTTTTATACTATTAATACCGGTAATAAATCTATTATATGCCTCGAAGGTAATAAAGTTACTCCGGACGGTCGTTATATACTAATTATATCCCGAATTAAAGAAATATAATGTTTAGAGCGAGTAGAGATCTCGGTTTCTTATCCCGTTATAAGATATATCGTCAAAAATAAATATAATAATCGTCTTTAATTGAGTTGTAAATAAGTAAAAATAGGATTAAGGTAAGACCCGTAATTATAATAAAAGCTTATTAAGTTAGGGTTATTACAATTAAAATTAATATCGAAAATAGGTTTTTATCCTTTCTTCGTTATTTATAGTCGTTATATTCCTTTTTCAATTCTAAGTAGAAATCCTAATAACCCTCTTTATTATAATACTTCTTATTGTAATAAATATAAAACTTATTATAAAGGTCGTTAACGAACGGGGTTAACGTTATATTCCGCTTCCTCGCTAATATTACTACCGAATTATAGTTACCCTCGGTACTAATATATATAAATTCACCTTCGGACAATTTTAATACGTCTTAGAAAGTAGGGAGCCGCTTACTATAAATAGTCTAAAAATTCGTCTTCTAAACGCTATACTATTCTTAATCAAATACTTATAATAATTTTAAGATTAATTAACTTTCAGAGAATTAATACTCCTAATTAATAGTAATATATTCTTCCTATAGGGAAGAGATCTTCTAGTTAAGCGTTCGAATATTATTAAAATTAGCGAGCCTTAAATTACCCTATTCCTATTAGATTTACTATAGGGTATTAATATTTTTGTGTAAATACTCTTCTTTAACTTTAGCGAAAAAGCTAATTATAATTATCTCCCCTTCTAATAATTTTTCGGCTAATTCGCCAAAGGTAATAAAGAGGATCTTAATATACCGATATTATGTATTTCTCTATACTCTTAGGGAATTAGTAGGGACTATATCTTTAATAGGATAAGTTTTTATAATATTGTAATTACTTATAACGTCGATTAGAGACGACTAGAACCGATTCTAAGCCTTATAGTTATTTTTACCGTTTAATTTCGGATTAGTATTAATATTAATACTGGTAAGCGAAATCGGATTAAATATAATACTTAGGCTTATAATAGTTAGGACGATACGTATAATTACCGGGATTATAATTCTAGCTTCGGTACCGCTTATATCGTCGTCGCCAAATTCGTCCGGGGTTCTAATATTTAATTATTTATTAAAGGCGTCGAATTACTTATTAAGAACTTTGACAGTATCTTTATAATCCTTATTATTATTAGTTCTAATACGTAGAGCTATTATAGTATTAATAGGGTTGGTTATTATTTATTGTATAAGGTTAATAAAAACGTTATAGAAATAAATTATTCCAAATTAGAATAGAATAACCGTTTATATCTATAAATCTAGGCGTCCCTCGATATTTAAAGATCTGACCTCGAATTCAAAGAATTCCTTATTATTTAATAGTTTAATATAATTAATTATCCCTACTTCGAAGTCCTCTAATACTAAGGATAATATTCTAGTAGCCTCAAACGTATTATCGCTTTCGGCATTTATAGGGTTTTATAAATTCCTATACCTTAATAAGCGTTTAATAGTTCTAATGAACCGCGGGAATTCATTTTATCTTATAATACGTACAATAGTCGGGAGGGAACGTCTACGTCGGTAGCTACGTCGGCTACTGCCCTCTTCTGTTTCCGAGCCGTTATTTATATTTATATTTAATAGAACGAGATTAGTAGTCTAATTTTTGGAATAAAGGGATAAATACCCGTATTTTAATGTAGTTTTCCGTCTAATTTGCATTATCTTTACTATTTTAGATAATACGAGGGAGACGGGATAGAATATTTATTATTTATCCCGGCCGGTTGGAATGTAAGGCCGGAATTAGGTTTAGTTTATCGGAAAAACGTATAGTATTAATACGCTAAATTAGAAATAACTTAGTGGCTTCCAGCCCGTAGTATCGGTACAATTGCTGCTTAGCGGGAGCCGGGCTTATAACCTATCAAAATATATACAAAAGAGTAGGAGAAAAGCTATAGAATTCAGTAAGAGTAAGCTAAATTACATAATATACTGCCTTCCTTTTATACCCGCTTACCTTATCTACCCTTAAGACAACCTTGTCTACCTATGTACCGGTACCTTATAAGGCTCTGCTCACAAGGCTGATAAGGCTCAACGTTATGAGGGTTTATAATATTTGGCATAGTGGCTTTTCTACAACCAACCGGTTGAATATTTTATAACGATAGGGTAATTTATATTGAAGAGGGGAGTTATAGTCCTTATTATAAGGGGGGAGAGGAGGAGGGTTACGACGACGATTAATTAGCCGGCTTGCCTCTACAAAGCGGTATTTATAATTGATAATATTTAAAGTAATAAATATAATTTATTTAGGGAAGTACTTACCTTAAATAATCCCGGGTACTAGCAATAAAAATATAGCGTTAACGGGTTTAGTATTCGACTAGTTTTTGCTTAAAGTTCTGTATTATTCGTTTACTATTTCGATAATAGCGGAGATTAGTTTGAAAACGTTATTATTGTTATTAAAAAGGTAATTCTTAATATTAAAATTATTCGATTTAATTAGGGAAGTAACCCTAATACCGAAATTTTTATACTGCTTAATATAGTAATATACTTATTAATCCTTAACAAGTAGCCAATTCTTCTAGATATAATAAAGGATTAGCTTTTGGGCTGAGAAGCGCTTCTTTATATCCTCCTATATAGTAAAGAATTTTAGTTTTGTCTTACTATATATTATAACTTTAAATTGCTTTATAATACTATAGGGGTCGTTAATAATTATTAGGTTAGTTAAGGGGTTATTACTACGTATAGAGGTATAAAAACTATAATTTTAATTATTAAATAGAATAGGGGTTGCCTATTTATTAATACCTTCCTTATTGTGACGGCTGGCACCAGCTGGGCCGTCATGGGTCTCATTCACGGGTGGTGCAGGTTCTGGTCTTGGCTCTGGCTCCCTCCCAGAGTCTAGGTATAAAACCTCGCCTCCCCATCGAGCCTTCCCTTTTAGGATTCTTTCCCCTCTTCAACTTCTTGTCTTTAGTCCAAGTTAGTCAAATAGTATCATCATCACCGTTTGGCTACGCCGTGACATTACAAAAAGTTCCTTCACAGACTGGTCTTTTCAATAGATTAGTTGGGTCGTATACAATACCCTTCTTTATCGATATCGACAGCGACGACGAACCAGAGTCTTGCGATACGACCCAACCCGCTGGACTACGGTTCTATCCCAGTTCTATATATCCGGTAAACGCGGCCCTGTCCCGATACCAATTGGTTGGTACTATACGGCTCTATCCCATTACTATACCCCCGGACTCGTATCCCAACGGCGTTTCACTCTATGCACCTGGCTAGTTACAGCTAACGACTTCGTTTATCCAATTACTTTACCTATTTTCCAATTAGGAGTTTTACTTTTAGATCCAATTGTCTGGACGTTTACGGGCGGTAGTAGAGCTTCAGAAGCTACGAGACGGGCCGTTTTGCGCCTTGCAGCCAAATTTGAACCGGTATACATAAAATTACTTTTAGCGGGCGCTTATAGTAAATAAAACGACGTTTTTTACCTTATTTATTATTATTAATATCTTTGCGTAGGTCGCTAACCCCGTTACTATTTACTTAGATTTTAGACCGCAGAGCCTTAACTATTCACTTGGGTTTTGAGCCTTAAGTGGAGCCTAGACTCCAAACCCTTTACTTCCTTTCATTGCTATTTATTTACTTAATTAGAGCGCAAACAATAATAAATACCAAAACCGTAGTATTAGATAACTATATCCGGTCTTTACTATTGTTACCCAAACTTTGTCGTTTTAATAACCGTAACTATGGTACCTTTCTTTACCGACAATCCGTTTCCCTATTATTCAATATTAGTATATAAGACGGATTTCAACGCCGTTATTTCATCCCTTCTCTTCTCAACACCGATAATTTAGTTTATCCCGTAGAGCCTTACTACTATATTTTAATTATAGGTATAGCAATTAGATCAAGATATTCTTAATACTTACGGTAATACTATTGTTGAGTTTGTTGCTCAAATTAAGAACCTTCGCGGATTGGGTACCCTTATCGATACTGTTAATAAGTAAGTAGAAGTTCTCGTTTTTTTCTAAAAGTTTGCGGAAAACGGAAAGGCCAATAAGTCTCGCCCAAAATTATACTTCCCCGAGACCGAAAAATTTAATAGTACATCCTCTCACTAGGAGATATAGTTTCCTATAATCTCGGCCAAATTAGAATTGGATAGCGATGCTATAGGTTCGGAAAAGGCCTAGTTCTTCTACTTCTATTCCTAATTCGAGGAGAAAGTCTAATAATTGGTCTAACCTTAATTTATTTAAATTAATTTCAAACCTTCCGCTATTTTGGACTAACTTGCTCGCCACTTCGATAACCCGTATAAAGTCTAAGACGTATAGGAGAAGATTTAAACTATTAAATAATATAAGGATGAGCATTTTATAGCTTTCCTTGCCCGGTTTAAATATCCCTTCTACTATTGTAATGTAAATAAATAGCTAGAGTATATCTAAATATCCTTAATGAGGAGAGCTATTCTATCCGATCTCAAAGAGAAGCTCCGTCTCGTCGATAAACCCAGTAGTTATACCGATTTCGTTTCAAAGCTGTAGCGCCTTGCTGGCTCGGTAAGTAGTGGCTACTCAGAAGATAGGACGAATTCTAAGACTACTAGCAATAGGGGTAATAAGATGGATATTAGCGCAATTGTAGCAATTAATTCTCTGGACCTCTCCTATATACCCGAGGACGTGGAATCGGGTGTGGAATCGGATGACGTGGAGGCTTTTATGACCGAATAGCAGAATTACTCTGCTAAGTATATTTGAGGCACTAGTGCCGTGGATTTGGGATAACTCAATGGAGTATATTGGAGGATATTGGGGATTATTATATATATAATTAGAATTATTCGCTTCCGGGATAGAAGTTTGTTCGTAGGGGGGGGAATGTGACGGCTGGCACTAGCTGGGCCGTTATGGGTCTTATTCACGGGTGGTGCAGGTTCTGGTCTTGGCTCTGGCTCCCTCCCAGAGTCCAGGTATAAAACCTCGCCTCCCCATCGAGCCTTCCCTTTTGGGATTCTTTCCCCTCTTCAACTTCTTGTCTTTAGTCCAAGTTAGTCAAATAGTATCATCATCACCGTTTGGCTACGCCGTGACACTTATCGTTAGAGTTATTGCTATTATTATTGTCTTCTTTAGCTTTCTTGAATTTTAGTTTAGTATTATATAAAACATTCTTAATAATATAGAATAAATAAAATTATTATTAGGTATTAGGAAAGATTTGTATTAGGGATTACTTTATCTCTTTATTTTTATTAATAATGATAATAGTAGGCTTTAGAATATTATATTATAATTATATTTATTTGGTAGTATTAATTAGGAAGTCGAATACCTTCTACTTCTCATTATTAATAATACTAAAAATATAGTTAAAAATGGTACTAACGTTGGTAATATTAGATACTTAGTAAAACGGGTAGTTGAAACGGTTCGTATTATACGTATTATTGATAATTATAACCTTATAAAAGCACTAGGCTACTATGTATATATAATGCGGTAAGGTAAAGATAATACCCAATAACTTTATTGAAACGCCCATCCTTCCACCTTGAGGCGCTTCGTTGTCGGGCCCACACCATCGGTGCCACAATTGGATCCGCACCAGAGGTCGTGGTCCGTGGGCCCACTTCGAAGCGCCGAAACTGGAAGGAGCGGCGGTTCTGTCTATTACCGGCTGGAATGCAAAAAAAATCAAATGTGCACAGACCACTTTTTCGCCCAAAAAGGAAATTGTGTCGTCATCGGGACACAGTCTAAATAGCAGCGACAAAAATTTTGCCAAATGTGCCTTTGGATCAACACCATTCCTCAACCAGGAGATGCATCAAAGTGCAACGAGGTGCAGAATGTTCGCCTGAATTCTACGGTCATTTTGATACCTTTTGCAGCTCGTGCAGTTGAATGGTGGTTGAGAAAATGAGCTTTTAGTTGTCTTTTCTATTGAAATTGCTGCAAATGACCAAGTCTTCAAATGACCGTCCCTAAAAATGACCAAGTCCCCAAAATGACCAAGTCTTTTCAATGACCAAAACCCCTAACCCTAAGGATTAGAAGCGATGAGGACCACGGCTTCTAAATGACCAAGTTCCCAAAATGACTAAGTCTTTTTAATAACCAAAAACCCTAACCCTGAAAATAAAACAAAGGGTACTAAAATGATGAGAAAGAAACGGTGGTCATTTTGCAGCCGGGTAGAAGTTAATCCAGCCTTTGGTTGAAGAGGAATTTTGATTTAAAAAAAATTTGACGAATGGGTCTTTAAGATTCAGAATTCTTTTTTTTTTTTTAAAAAAAGAAAAGAAAAAAGGTGGAAGGAATAATGGGCGTTTCACTGTCTCCCTCGGGCAACAACCCAGCTCCGCCCAAGGGAAGACTATTTTATCGTCGTTTAGATTTATCTTTTTAATATAATAATAATAATCTTATTCCCTTTGCTATATCTACATAGCTAAGGGTATATAGGAAGCTGTTTACAGTCCTGTAACTATCATACGACTATAAATCGATTTTTACCATCAGATTACCGTCACAAGACTGTAAACAGCATTTTACCGTTGGTTCGCATTTTACCATTAGATATTATTTTACCGTATAGCGCCATGCCACGCCAAATCGTCAAAAAGGCCCAGAAAGGAAGTCATGATCATAGGCTCTTACCCGTTTTAATCGGTTAAGTCAGGTATTTACGGTCGCAAAGTGGGTCTCACGGTCGCAAATGTCATGAAGGCAATTGCGATCATTGGGGTCTTGCTAATTGAAGACCGCCATGTCAGCGCTTACGGTCGCAAAGTTAGCGCGCACGGGCCACATTCACCAAGTCAATATCCTACACTTGCTAAATCAATAGCGTACGGGCTACATCCACTAAATATATTATTATTATTAATATTAATATTAATATTAATAATAATAATAATAATAATAATACAATACGATAATATAATACAATAAAAAAATAGTGTTTCCTTGGGCGGAGCCGGATATGCCCGAGGAAGACAGTGAAACGCCCATTCTTCCTTCTACCTAAAAAAGGGGGTTTTTTTTTAAAAAAAAAAAAAAACCCTCCCGAATTTATTTATTACTTATTTATTATTTCTAATATAAAAATCCTTCTTAACCAAAAGCTAGAATAACTTCTAGCTGTATATAAAGTAACTATCCTCTCCTTTTAATTATTTTAATAATATTTTTATTTTAATAATATTTTTATCTTTAAATTTCTTTTTTACTTTTTTTTTCCTTTTTTTCCCTTTTTCATTTTTTTTTTCCTTTTTTTTATAGACTTTTTCTCTTAAGACTCATTCGTTAAATTTTTTTCAAATCCGATTTTCTCCCCAACCAAGGGTCGGATTAACTTATACCCGGCACCAAAATGTTCGTCATCTCCTTCTGATTATTTTGGTACCCTTTTCTTAGGGTTAGGGTTATTCGTTGAAAAGACTTGGCCATTTTAGATTTTCTTTCCAAATTCTTATCGCCTCCAAATTTCTTATCTCTTTAACAATTTTCTTATCTCCTTAACAATTTCCTTAACAATTTAACTTGGTTATTTTCGACATTTGCATCCACGGTCGCATCTACGGTCGCATCTACAATCGCATTTTGAAGACTCTTTTTGATTTTTCTCAACACCCAGACCTCGTGACAACGTACACAAAATACCAAAATGACCGCAAAATTGACGCGAACAATCTGCACTTGAGTGCACTTTGATGCACGCGACGGTTGAGGGCTGGTGTTGATAGAAATGATTTCTAATTTTTGGATTTCCCTTTTGGGTTGCGAGACACGGTGTCAATAGCAAGGACCCACAATATTTCCTTTTTAGGCGAAAAAGTGGTCTGTGCACAGGGGGAATTTTCTGCACATTGGACCCGGATAGACAGAAATCGCCGCACCTTCCACTTCGTTTCATTCCGGCGCTTCGGTGGGCCCACGGACCACGACCTTTGGTATGGATTTTCCTAGCACCTTTGGTGGGCCCGACCTCAGCGCCTCCATGGTGGAAGGATGGGCGTTTCAATAAAGAATTAAAGAGTATATTAAGGAATAATATAAAAGACGGTCTATTACTTATCTATATAATTATAAGGTCTATAATTATATAGTTTACCGTTAATATACTTAAAAGTATTGCTAATCGCTATAACGCCGCGGCTAAATATTGTAATATTGAATATATACCCGGAAGCGTTATTAACTATAATACTAATTATAATACTAAATACCGTTGCGACACTAACGCTAACGCTATTAATTTTTAATAATGTTAAAAAGCTAAATAATTTGGTATAATAACGATATGGGTATTTCTAATAATATTAAAAAGGCCAAATACTAAAAAGGCTAAATATTGGTAATTGAACGACTTAAAGGTATAAGGATTTTATACTAACGTCTAATATTTCCGATTCGTTAAGTATCGAAGAAATAAGTATATTCTTGATCTCTATTATAAATAGGGGTATACGAATACGCTTGGGAATAGGGGGCGTAATGTCGATAATTATTAAGAATAGCTAGCCGTTACGACTATTAATAGGCGGCGGCGGCTATTTACATTTATTTCAGGGATTAGGAAGTGCTTATACCTAGTTAAAATCGCGGCGGCGGCTACTGCCGACTTAGCGTTGACGTTCTTATTTAGACAGTTAAATTAGGGTATATTTACGATTTATACGGTTATTTTAGTAATTACCTCTACCTATACCTATTTAATAGTCTTATTAATAACTACCCTAAGGACCGCTATATTGAGGACCGCTATGCTGAGGACCGCTATAATATTGAGGACCGCTATAATATTGAAGACCGCTATAATATTGAGGACCGCTATAATATTGAGGACCGCTATAATATTGAAGACCGCTATAATATTAAGGACCGCCCCTACTTGTATTATAATAACTTTGTTAAGGACCGCCCCTATTTATACTTTAATAGCTTTAATAGTCGGTATAATATTAACCGTACTTATTATAATAATTACTATTATTATAATTATAATTTTGGTTATTATAGCCGCTAGTATTAAAATTAGCCCCGTAGCTAGTACTATACCTATAACCACTTTAGGAGTTATAACTACCCTAGTCATACCGATTATTAATATAATTACTTTAATAATTACGACTAATCCTATCCTTATAGTAGCTACGGCCACTACCGCCTATATTATCGGAATAGCTTAAATTAAAAATATCCTCTTCTACTAATATAAATCGCTATCGACTAGCTATTGGGTAGTTATTGGTCTTTAGTAGAGGAGGTAATTCGTCGGTATTTACCAGGGTATTATTAAAGTAGTTTAGATTTAGGGCTCTAAACGGTATAATTGAGGTAACCTATTCTAATAGTATATTAATAAATTAGTTACGTTTAACATTCTTATACCGAGGTATAAAAAGTAGAATTTTGTATTTATAGCGTATATCCCGACGGAGATTCTTATTTATAAACTATATTTTACTTTATCGATTTATATTTATAGTCCGTTCGGATTTGATAATCCGAACCTAATAAGGCCTTATATCCTAAAGTTCTATTTTTAAATAAAATTAAGTAAGCGATTACTTATTATTAAAGCTTTCCTTATAGTTAATATATTTAATAATATAAGTATATATTTAATTGAAAGTACGTTTATTAATCTAATTCGAGATTAAGGTTTTGAATATTTACTTATACTATAGATTTAGAGTATTTAGGTCGTATTCGAGGATATAAGGGTTATCCGAAATAATGTTTAGGAAGAATTGCCGTATAGTAATAATAAGATAATGCGATTTTAAGGAATAGTAGGTATTTATAATATATTTTCGAAGCGTTTTGAACCTGGTCTTTCGGGTATCGATCTGGTAATTATAGGCCCGCTTGATAATAATACTAAAGAATTAGTTGTAATAGAATAAAAATAATAATTACCGGACTTCCTTATTAATTTCGTTGATTACGGCTAGATCGTCCTTCGGTACGGTAATACCTTTTAGGATATTTTTAAGTAATAGGGTTTTAGGAATTCCGGGATTTAGAATATATTAGTAATTATTTGCGATAGGGTTATATTATAAGCGAAGGGGTATATTACCTATTTTTCGAATAGCTTATAAATTAGTACGGATTAATTCTTAGAAATATTTAGGGTATATATCTTCTAATCTATTAATACTATTCTATTTTTGTTGAATTAAACCGCCTTAATTACTAGTACCGCCGTAGCTATTATCGGGGGTCTATAGAAGATTAGGCCTATTATAGTCCTTAAAGTCTTCTTCGTTGAAATTACTAAAGTAAATAGTATTATCTTTATCGAGGTTAGGACTAATTTCTTCTTGAATAGTTTCCTTTTGAATAGCTTCTTCTTAGAATCTGCCTAATATATTATAATAATTAAGAGTATTAAATTAGGCACTATAATAATTAGGAGTACTATAATAATTAGGAATACTAATATCGTTAAGGTTATTTTTATTCTTATCCTTATCGGATTTAGCAGTTTGAAAAATACTTTTAATACCTATCGTTAAATATATACCGGTATTTTAGCTTGTAGCGATAGAAGGGGGCGTAATTGTACTAGGGGTAGGAGGTAGTACTATACTACTGGATTTAGCGCGGGGAATAGGAGGTAGAATACTAAATATATTAGGGATAGGCGGCGGTACTATAGGCTAAGAGCTAGTAAATAGAATTCTTCGTCGGCTTTTATAAAGGTACCTAAATCTATATTATTTTCCGCGCCGAATTTAAATAGTTTACCGGGCCGTAAATCTATATCAATACAATAATAACGATCGCAAATACCCTAAGTATTAACCCTCAAACTAAACTACTATTTATTATAACGGTTATATCGTTCCTATACTATAGCATTAAATACAATTTAGTAATTATAAGCCTATTAATAGTATATATTTAGGACAATTCGAATATCTAAATCCCCTTCATATTAAAGGTCTCGTTCAAACTCAATACTAGGCACGCTAGGAAATTGTAGGCCATTACGTTCTAGGGGAGGCTAATACTCCCTATATAATCAACCGGGACGTTTAGCGCGAAGGGGATTGGGTATAATGGGCGGTATTTCTAAAGTAAGTATATATTCATCGATATTATATATGGCTCTAGAAGTTATACTATTAAAAGGATTTATAGAAGCGGAATTATCGAATAGATTTTATATTAGTAGGTTGGGCATTAATTAAAGCCGGAAGGGATCATTATACTCGTTGAAATTATAGCTATCACCATCGTCATAATCATCGCCATCAGGATTCTTATATTCATTATAATATTAATAAGCGCGCCCCTAATACTTTGGGTAATAATACCGTTCGCCTTATCTACTTCTACCGAAGAAGACGCTACATTAAAAGTCCCAATAACAACCGAAACAAACTTTATTTTCCTTTTAAATATTATAATTAAGACTACTATAAATATATACTATATAGAATCCCATAGTTAGCTCCCGGTCAATAGGATAACGGGTAATATTATAAGCCGGGTATATAAAATATAGTAACGGCTAAGTAAGTTGGGTATTAGCGTCGTTATTATCTATAAACTATATTAAAATATCTAGGGAAAACCCGGCTAATTATAATAGCGATAGACTCTTCCTAGATCTAGCCTCGACTAAATAGTATATATAATAGTCCCTTTCTAGGAAACCGATAATAAAAATTTAACGTTCGATTACATTATTATAAACGGAATAGACTTTATATTAAGAAGAAATATTATATTATATAATTAATAAATAAAATAAATAGTTACCGGTAACGGGATTACAATCGCTAATATATCGAAAGTAATAATAATTCGGGCAAATAAATCGTTTATTATTATTATACATTACACAGTTTCTACTACCTGTAGCGCTCCGCTCCGTAAGGGGTTATATAATACGGCAATTCGGGCAAGTAAACTACTCATTATTATTACAAAATTAATAAATACTTATAATTAAATTACATTGCAACCTTGGAGAGATTACTTGCCGGAAGTGCGAAGAGAGGCCGACCTAAAAATAAGGTGATCGGAAACAACTCTCGGCCGAAACCCGTAGGCCAAATTAGCCCGATAGACGCCTTTATACGCTTTCAGAGCGTCGGCGACCGTACCCGTACCGGCTCTATAGCCGTTACGCGCGCGACCGCCGCTAAGGATGTAATACCTACCTTATCCGCCGCTAGACTAAAAAGAACCCTTTTATAGGGTAATTAATAATCTAATTGAAAATACTCTATTAGAATGTAGGGAAGTCGTACGAGAGAGGGAAATTTCTATTCGAATAGGAAGAAACCTATAATATTATAGCGATTTAAGAGCTGGATAGAAATTGAAATAGGGATATTTACCGGCCGAGGGGCAATAAATATTATAGCGTTAATTATTTAGAGAAGCGTAGGGCGGCGATTTATATAAATAAGAAATAGAATTTTAAAGATTTAAACTTCCGATTAGGGAAGGATTAGGTTGCGGCAATATTTGAAAATTTATAGGAACCGACGACCGTTTATTCTATTTACTCCCCTATTTTTATAAATAATATATTGGAATATTAATAAGGGTTTCCCCTCTTCGAATTCTTCGAAGAGAGACCTTTAAAAAGCTATTAAATAGCCGTCGGGGACTTCAACCTCTATTATCCTAATTAGAATTTAGAGAATAGGATTAGTCCGGGAATTATAAGGTTTCTTATTTGGGTACGACGGTAGAAGTTAAACCTATTAACCCCTCGCGGGGAATTAATATAATTCAGTAATATAATATAAAACGAGAAAGATAGGACGATCGACTATATATAAATATTGCGTAATATCGAAATTAAATATTAAGGAGCCTAACGATACGAATAGACCAATTCGGATTATTATTTTTAAAAAATTTAAGTCCAAATTAGAAAACGGAATAAGAAGGCTGAGGAAGAAGGAAATTATAGTTAGAACTTTATAAACGTAGAAAAGGTATAGGATATAATAAAGAAATAAATATCGGTTTTAAAAGAAATTATTATAATAGAAGACTTCGAATTAGCGTTCGATAAATTCGACGGGGAATTTATTAATATCGTAGAAGAATTTGTCCTATATTAGAAAAAAGGTTAGAAAAAATAAGCGGATTAATAGAATTTAGAGTATAAAACGGTAATAAAAGATATATAACGGAAATAGTAAGTATAATTCGGGAATAGGACTCCTTTAAATTAGAGGGAATTTGTAGAAATAATAATAAAGAAGAAACGATTTATATCGAAAATTTAAACGGCGAAATAGCGAAATTATATCGCCTCCGTATTAAAAAATTTAAATAAATTTTAACTATTAAAAAGGTAGATTCGAACCTAGAATTACCGCTTAATAGATCCGCCCAAATTATTAACCTTCAAACCTAACGAAGGGGCAAATAAAATCGAAGACTATAATAGTAAAACGAATATCCTCGCCGATTAATTCTTCTTAAGAATAAACGTTCTTATAAATTATCTACTAAATTAGATTTAATTACTAGACGGCGACACTCTAATAATTATTAATAATTAAATTATTAAGAAGGATATTAAAGAAATCCTTTCAAAAATAGCGCCGAATAAAGTATTAAGAATTAATTAATTCTCAAATAAATTTCTAAAGATTTATAAAGTACCGTTTAAATAAGTTATAGCGGTTTTCGCTATAACGAGCCTCCGGCTCGGATATTTCCCCTAACGGTTTAAAAATACGAAAATAATTATTCTCAAAAAATTAAGAAAGAATACCGAATAGTAGAAATTAACCGGCGTATAGAGGCCGATTTCGCTATTAAATAACGGTAGAAAAATTTTCGAAACTTTAATTACTATAAGGTTAATATAAGCGGTAAAAAAGTTTAACCTTCTCCTAGAAAGCTAAATAAATAATCGAATAAACCGTTTAATAGAATTTATAATTAGAATAATTATTAATATAGTCTACTTAACTTAAACATTTAAAACTATAACGTCTCTTATATTCGTCGATTTAAAAGGCGTATTCAATAGAATTAATTATAAATAGCTTTTATATACCTTATAAGAAATATAATTCTTATAATAATTTTTTAAATAAATAAATAATTTTATTACCGGAAGAAAAAATTCCCTTTTCTTTAACAACGAAACTTCTAACCCTTATAATATTATAATAGGAATACTCTAAAGCTCCCCCCTCTTACTAATCCTTTTTATCCTCTTTATTACCCTATTATACCGTAAATTAACTACGATTAAAAATATAATTACAATTAATTTTACTAATAATACTAATATTATTATAATAGCTAAAACGATAGAAAAAAATTATAAAATTCTCTAAATAGTATAGGAAATTTACTCCGAATAAATAGCTAAGAGAAGGATAAAATTTAAAATAAGCAAAACGGAATTTATATATTTTATATAAACGAAGGAACTGCGGACGGAAATTCTCTAAATTAACGGAATAATATTTTAACCGACGGAATCGACAAAATTCCTAAAGGCTTAATTAAATTAGAAATTTAATTATCGAATATATATAGAAGTAATAAAGAAAAAGATAACTACGTAAACGAACGCTTTAATATAGTTAGCAACGAAAATTTAGGGTTATTTTTTCGCGCGAACGAGAGAAATTTATATTAAATATATTCGAAATATTATTATATGTAAAACTTTAGCCTTCTACTAACCGACCGAAATTTATAGGAAATTACGAAAAATAATAATTGGGTTAGCTAAATATTAAATTAAATATTTAAAAATTATCGCCGGGGTATATAAAATTACGCTAATAAAGAACTTAAAGATAAAAACTTTTTATTTACTATTCGACTTCTATTTTAATAAAAAAGTAAAAGCTTTCGAAAAAAGGCTTACCCGAACGGACTAAACCGAATTCGTCCGAAGGACCGCGGCCTAAATAGTTAGCCGTATTTAAATAAGAGCTAAAAATCGATTACTTATTAACTAACCCGAAAGCGGTACTACTAAAACCAAATAGGTTAAAGAATAAGTACTAACGGAAAAATTTATTATATTAGCGGTAAAATTACCTTCGGAAATAAGAACGCCTTTACCCCTATTATAAATATTAAAATTAATTACTATCGACCGAAAAGAATGATTAAAAAATATTATAAAGAGAAAGTAAATATTCTATTATAATTATTAAATAGCAACGGCGGCGACTAAATTAAATCGGCAATACAAATTTACTATTACTAATTTTAATGCAAAGTTTAATAATAATACTATTAAATAATATATAATCGGGTAAAAAAAGAAGGAAAAGAAGAAAAGCCAATTACTAAAGGACAATAATAAACTATACTTATTAATAAAAGTATAAAATTCCTTCTTTACTTAAACCTAAATAAAAATTATCAAATTCTAATCCTTCCTCTTCTAGAAGAAAATACCGGATATTATAACGCCGTTCTATTCGTACAAAACCGGAGAGGAAATGTTTAAATACTTCGTTTTTAAATATCTATAATTAAAAAAATATTAAATAACGGTAACCGATTAGTTGTAAATATAGGAAGAACTCCAAATTTATTTAAATAATAAAATCCGAACGGAGAAAATCCTTTCGTAGGCACTTAAATTAGGTAAATTAAATAAATACTGCTTAATAATCGAATTCGAAGAAGAGTATCGTAAAGCCGCGATATATATATAAATACATTATTACAATAAAGAAAAACTATAGGGAACGAAGAGGGCGACGGTATTAATTTAATTATAGAAGATCTACCTAACGTTATTACGAAAAGCATTAGGATTCTAATTAGCCGTCGTAAAAGCTAGCGAGACGTAATAATTTATTTAACTTTTCAATTACTAACCCTAGCTTTATATCGATGGACTCCCTCCAAAATGCGAAATCCTATTTATTAAGAGAACTATTAGAGGCCGAAGGGTTATCGTCCGAAATCTCTATCGGAGACTCGGCAATAATAATACCCTTAAAACCCTCGTCGAAATCGCCAATATTATAATAACCCAACTAAATATAAGCGTTAACATCCTTATAACGTAATATAGTAGGGATCGAAATAGCGATATTATTACGCTCTAAACGGGCGCGAACGGCTTAGAGAAAAGTATTTACACTAAAGCGTAAGGAGGCGAAGGAATCGCATTCGGGTACGATACGCGTAGAGTTATTATAATATTTAATAACTATAATAAAATAATCATAATAATAATCTTATTCCCTTTGCTATATCTATATACAGTGCTATAATAGTATAGAATCCTTTTCTAAGTTCTTTAAAGGAAAAACCGTACGGCGATAAGCGCCGTCGGATGAAAACCACTAACTACTTTCGGTCGTAATTAAATTGCGCTTTCTCCTCTCCAATTCTAATTATAGCGGTATTTATTTACTGCTTTAGTGAATAAGCTACTTCCTATTTACCAAATATTAATACTACGACCTTCGAAACTATCCGCTTTTCTATTTTATTTCTTACTACTATTAATATTATTATTTATTTATAACCGTCGTCATTAAACTAAATACTTCCTCCTCCCTATTTAAACCTCTAATTCTATTCTAATTTTTACTTACGTTCGGGGTACTACTATAATTACTATTTAATCTCCCCCTCTACGCCTAATTTTCCTCTATTTCCTCTTTTCTTAATCGGTTTAAATTATTATTAATATAACCTCCTCTTCGTCTTCCTCCGAGGACTTTAGTATAGTAATAGCCGATCCCTCGCCTACCCCTCCGCCCGTCGCCGGTCCCGTAAATTCTACGACTCAAATCGAAATCTTAAATTCTAATCCGCACCTAATTTTCTATTATAATATCGAATAATAAATCGTCTTCTTTTCCTACCGTAATAATACCTTTCTAATTAATATTCCTAACCCCTATTTCTATTCTTTACTTTAAAGTTGGCGTTTGACAGACTCGACGGGGAATTTATTAGTATTGCGGAGGAATTCGTCCTATACCGGAAGAAAGGTCGGGGAAAATAGGCGGATTAATAGAATTTAGAATATAAGACGGCGACGAAAAATATACGACGGAAATAATAGGTATAATTCGGGAATAGGACGCCTTTAAATTAGAGGGAATTCGTAGAGGTAGCGGTAAAGAAGAGACGACTTATATTGAAGATTTAAATAGCGAAGTGGCGAGATTATATCGCCTCCGCGTCGAAGGATTTAAATAAATTTTAGTTATTAGAAAGGTAGGTTCGAACCTAAAGCTACCGCTTAGTAAATCCGCCCAAATTACCAACCCTCAAATCCAGCGAGGGGGTAAACGAAATCGAAGACTATAGTAGTAAAGCGAATATCCTCGCCGATTAATTCTTCCCTAAAATAGATATTCTTATAAATTATCTACTAAATTAAATTTAATTACTAAACGGCAATACCCCGGTGATTATTAATAACTAAATTACTAAGGGGGATATTAAAGAAATCCTTTTAAGGATAGTGCCGAATAAAGCGCCGGGTATCGATTAATTTTCAAATAGGTTTCTAAAGATTTGTAAAATATTATTTAAATAAACTATAACGGCTTTCGCTATAATAAGCCTTTAGCTCGGATATTTCCCCCAATAGTTTAAGAATACGAAAGTAATTATTCTTAAAAAATTAGGAAAAAATACCGAATAGTAAAAATTAGCCGGCGTATAAAGGCCGATTTCGCTATTAAATAACGTTAGAAAAATCTTTAAAACTTTAATTACTATAAAGTTAATATAAGCGGTAAAAGAGTTCAATTTCCTCTTAGAAGGTTAAATAGGCAACCGGACGGGCTATTTAATAGAATTTGTAATTAGGGTAATTACTAATATAATTTATTCGGCTTAAAAATTCAAAATTATAACGTCTCTTATACTCTTTAATTTAAAGGGCGTATTTAATAGAGTTAATTATAAATAATTTTTGTATACCCTATAGGAAATACAATTTTTATAATAGCTTTTCAAATAGGTAAATAATTTTATTACTAGAAGAAAAAGTTCCCTTTTCTTCGACGACGAAATTTCTAACCCTTATAATATTATAGTAGGAATACCCTAAGGCTCCCCCTTCTTATTAATCCTTTTTATTCTCTTTATTACCCTATTATACTATAAATTAATTATAATTAGGAATATAATTACAATTAGTTTTATTAATAATATTAATATTATTGCGGTAATTAAAACGATGGAAAAAAATTGCAAAACTCTCTAAACGGTATAGGAAATTTATTCCGAATAAATAGCCGAGAGAAAAATAGAATTTAAAACAAGTAAAATAGAATTTATATATTTTATACGGACGAAAGAACCGCGGACGGAAACTCTCTAAATTAGCGGAATAGTGCTTTAACCGACGGAATTAATAAGATTCCTAAAGGTTTAATTAAATTAGAAGTTTAATTATCGAATATATACAAAAGTAATAAAGAAAAAAATAGTTATATAGACGAACGCTTTAACGCGGCTAATAATAAAAATTTAGGATTATTCTTTTATACGAGCGAGAGAAATCTATACTAAGTATATTCGAAGCGCTATTATATAATTTCTACTAACCGACTAAAATCTATAAGAAATTACGAGGAATAGTAATTAGATTAATTAAATATTAAACTAAATATTTAAGAATTATCGCCGGGGCGTATAAAACTACATTAATAAAGAATTTAAAGACGGAAATGTTTTATTTACCGTTCGACTTCTATTTTAATAAAAGGGTAAAGGCCTTTAAAAAAAGGCTTACCCGAACGGATTAAATTAAATTTATCTAAAGGACTATAGTTTAAGTAATTAACTATATTTAAATAAAAGTAAGAAGTCGATTACTTACTAACCGATTTAAAAGCGGTACTACTAAAGTTAAATAAACTAAAAAATAAATACCGATAGAAAAACTTATTATATTAATAGTAAAATTGCCCTCGGAAATAGGAATACCCCTACCCCTATTATAAATATTAAAATTAACCGCTATTAATTAAGAGGAATAATTAAAGGATATTACGAAAAGAGAATAAATATTATATTATAATTATTAAATAATAATAATAATAATCTTATTCCTTAGCTATATATCTATAGCGCTATTATTAGTATAAGGTCCTTCTCCTAATTCTCTAAAGGAAAAACCGTACGGCGATAAGCGCCGCCGGATGAAAACCCCCAGCTCCGTTTCGGTCGCGGATAAACCGCACCGCTCCTTCCTAATTTCCAACTATAATAATTCTTACTTACCGCTATAGTAAATAAATACGTTTCTTCTATTTTATTCTATTTAATATTAGAACTATTGTAATACCGCTCCCCTCTTCTACTCTTTCCTCCTATCCCTAAGCCGCTATCCCGTCTCCGTTTACCCTTATTCATTTTTATTTATTCTCCTACCCCGCCCCTTCTCCTTTACTCTCTCCCCTTTTACCCTATCTTCCTATCCTTACTATAGTTTATACCCGTATAAAGGCCTCTTCTACTATTTATTTAAACCCTCTTTAAACGCCGGCTTCGAATCTCCTTCTTCTTCCCCAAATTACTACGTCTTTAAGATAGCTTTTTCTTCTTCTAGCGGCGCACCCGGTTATACCCCCGGCTATAATATTCGTAACTTCGCTATTCGGACTAATTAAGGCCCCAATTTTTCCTACTTCGTAGAATTTTCGCCTAAAGTACCTTCTACCCTTCGCCGTACTCCCTAAGCCTTCGGCGCTCCTATAACTCCTTCTTAAAATCCTATTACTATTACCGATATTTTATTTTATAATCCTATATTTTAATTTCCTAACGACTAATAAAATTCCTCGCCTTTATATTTTTATATCCTCCCTAATTAATTCCGATATTTAACGTCGTTCGTACTCCTCCTTATTTTAATTATACTTTAAATTTCGCCGACCGCGTTATAAATACCCCGAATATTACTAATTAAGGCCTAGAGGCCTTCTAAACGTTATTTATAGAGAATATTTATATAGTTAATAAATAGTATAAATATCCTTCCCGGTATTGTAGTATTACTTCTTTTTAATATCGTCTAATTACTACGTCTTAAACTACTTTATATTTATTCGCCGCTTTAAAATATATATTTAATATCTTTTATAATTACTATAATAAGTGTAACCTCGTTTAGGCGGCGGCGGTTATTATCCTAAATACTTTAATTAATTTTAATAAATCTATTAAAAACCTTTACTAAGCCTATACGTCTTTCCTCAATACTATATACGCTTATTTAGCCAACGATAATCTTCCGAATTAGCCGGATACCCTTTCTTCCTTCTTCTACTTTAGTAATTTAAAGGTTGTAGACTATATAATTAAAGGCTATTATAAAAGGATTATAGTCGATTATCCTACTACTATTCCTCTTCGTATTATTTCTACTAATTTAATTAGTAGTAATACCGGCCCTAGTACTAATAATACCCCGGATTCGCCTATAGCAATCAATAGTCCCTACTCTACTAAAATAAACTTTAATTAAAACGAATAGCGCTATTAAATTACCTACGACTTAGTATAAATAAAGGAAATACTCTATACTTTTATTAATTGTATTTAATCGTTAATTAAATAATTCTTCCGCCGTTTTACTCCTTTCGTTAAATATAAGCTGGAATTAGCGTAACCAATCTCTTTACTACTCCTTCCGTCCCTATATTTTAATATTCTAATATTGTAAATAAATAAATAATTTTATATATACCGCGCGAATTCCCTACGCTATTCCCCTTCTAATTCGACTACTAGGCGGTATTTATTTAATTTATTTAATTTAAATACTTATAAAAGGATTTTCTCCGCTTTAATTCTATTATCTAAATAAACCTAGAATTCTTCTTATATTTACGGCCAATCGGTTGCCGTTATCCAATATTCCTCTATCTATAGATATTTAAAAACGAAGTATTTAAATATTTCCTCCCCGGCTCTATATAAATAAAATAGTATTATAACGTCCAGCATTTTCCTCTAGAAGAAAAAGGACTAGAGCTTAATAACTCCTATTCGGGCTTAAATAAGGAAGGAATTCTATACTTTTATTAATAGGTACGGCTTATTATCGTCTTCTAATAATTAGCTTTTCTTCTTCTTCTTCTTTTTTACCCCGATTATATACTACTTAATAGTATTATCGCTAAATTTCGCATTAAAATTAGTAATAGTAAATTTGTACCGCCAATTTAATTTAATTACCGCCGCCGCTATTTAATAATTATAGTACAATATTTATTCTCTTTTCGTAATATCTTCTAATTACTCTTCTCGGTTAATAGCGGTTAATTCTAATATTTATAATAGGGGTAAAGGTATTCCCATTTCCAAGGGCAGTTTTACTACTAATATAATAAATTTCTCCGTCGGTACTTACTCCTTAGCCTATTTAATTTTAGTAGTACTACTTTTAAATTAGTTAACGGGTAATTAATTTCTTATTCTTATCTAAATACGGCTAATTATTTAAGCCGTAGTCCTTTAAACGAATTCAATTTAATTTATTCGGGTAAACTTTTCTTTAAAAGCTTTTACCCTTTTATTAAAGTAGAAGTCGAGCAGTAAATAAAACGTTTCTATTTCTAAGTTCTTTACTAATATAGTTTTATACGCCTTAATAATAACTTTTAAATATTTAGTCTAATATTTGGTTAATTTAACTATTATCCTTCGCGGTTTCCTATAGATTTTAATCGGTTAGTAAAAAGTTAAAGCTCTATATATAATAGCGCTTCGAATATATTTAATATAAATTTTTCTCGCTCGCGCGAAAGAATAACCCTAAATTTTCGCTATTAGCCGTATTAAAGTATTCGTTTACGTAGCCATCTTTTTCTTTACTACTTCCGCGTATATTTAATAATTAAATTTCTAGTTTAATTAAACCTTTAGGAATTTTATTAATTCCGTCGGTTAAAATACTACTCCGCCGATTTAGAGAATTTCAGTTCGTAATTCCTTCGTCCGTATAAAATATATAAATTCTATTTTACTCGTTTTAAATTCTATTCTTCTCTCGGTTACCTATTCGGAGTAGATTTCTTATACCGTTTAGAAAATCCTACAATTTTCTTCCGTCGTTTTAACTACTATAATAATATTAATATTGTTGGTAAAACTAATTATAATTATATTCCTAATCGTAACTAATTTATAGTATAATAGGGTAATAAAGAGAATAAAAAGGATTGGTAAGAAGGGGGAGCCTTGGGGTATTCCTACTATAATATTATAAGGGTTAGAAATTTCGTCCTCGAAGAAAAGGGAACCTTTTCTTCTAGTAATAAAATTATTTACCTATTTAAAAAGCTATTATAGGAATTGTATTTCCTATAGGGTATATAAAAACTACTTATAATTAACTCTATTAAATACGCCCTTTAAATCGAGGAGTATAAAAGACGTTACGGCTTTAAATTTTTAAACCGAGTAGACCGCGTCGGTAATTACCCTAATTATAAATTCTATTAAACGGCCCGCCCGGTTACCTATTTAGCCTTCTAGGAGGAAATTAAACTCTTTTATTGCTTATATTAACCTCGTAGTAATTAAAACTTCGAAGATTTTTCCAATATTATTTAATAACGAAATCGGTTTTTATACGCCGGCTAATTTTTATTATTCGGTATTCTTTCTTTGCTTTTTAAGAATAATTACTTTTACGTTTTTAAATTATTGGGGGAAATATTCGAACCGAAGGCTCGCTACGGCGAAAATTGCTATAGCCTATTTGAATAGTACTTTATAAATCTTTAAAAACCTATTTGAGAACTAGTCGATACCTAGTACTTTATTCGGCGCTATCCTTAAAAGGATTTTTTTAATATCCCCCTTAATAATTTAGTTATTAATAATTATTAAGGTATCGCCGTCTAGTAGTTAAATCTAATTTAGTAGATAATTTATAAGAACGTCTACTCTAGGGAAGAATTAGTCGGCGAGGATATTCGCCTTGCCGCTATAGTCTTTAATTTCGTTTACCCCCTTATTGGATTTAAGAGCATAATAATCCGAACCGGTCTATTCGTATCATTAAGCCCCCTAATACTTAGCTTCGATACTACGCAATATCTATATATAATCGATCGTCCCGTCTTTTTCGCCTCGTATTATATTACTAAATTATATTAATTCCCTACGAAGGGTTAATAAATTCAACTTCTACTATTATATTTAAGTAAAAAGTTTTATAACTCTTAGGCTAATTCTATTCTTTAAATCCTAATTGGAATAATAGAAATTGAAATCCCCGACGGCTATTTAGTAGCCCTTTAGGAATTTCTCCTCGAAGAGTTCGAAGAGGGGAGACCCCTATTAATATTCCGGCGTACCGTTTATAAAAATAGGGGAGTAAATAGAATAGATAATCGTTAATTCCTATAAATTTTTAAATATCGCTGCGGCCTAATCTTTCCCTAATTAGAAATTTGTCTTTGAAATTCTACTTCTTATTTATATAAATCGCCGCCCTACCCTTCTTTAAATAATTAATACTATAATATTTATTGCCCTTCGGCTAATAAATATCCCTATTCAAATTTTTACCCGGCTTTTAAATTACTACGATATTATAGGTCTCCTCTTATTCGAATAAAAATTTCCCTCTCTCGTACGACTTCCCTATATTCTAATAGAGTATTTTCAATTAGATTATTAATTACCCTATAAAAGGGTTCCTTTTAATTTAACGGCGGATAAAATAGATATTATATTTTTAGCGGTAATTACGTGCGTAACGGCTATAGAGTTGGTATAAGTATAGTTATTAACGTTCTAAGAATATATAAAGGTATTTATCGGGCTAATTTAGTTTATAAGTTTCGGTTGAGAATTATTTCCGATTACTTTATTCTTAAATCGGCCTCTCTTTGCGTTTCCGGTAAATAATTTCTCTAAAACTATAATAAAACGGGAATTAGAGGGGGTATTAGGAATAACGACGTCCTCTTTAATTTTAACTATTAGTTCTAATACCGGTTTAACCGGTCTTTTATAAATAGTAAAGCCGTAGGGCCTTTTAGCGTATATAATTAAGGCCTTCGTATAGATTATTCTAATAAATAAATATTATTTTTTATCGAAGGTAAAATACCCCAATTTTCTATATAGTTTATAAAAGATTAAAGAATTATTTTTATTCGAAGGGTAATTCTCCTTACTAAAGCGAGCCTTATTATATTTAAATTGGTTATAACGGCTATAAACGTCCTTTTAGCAATAGAATCTCGCTATATATCCGAATTTTTAATATTTGAAGTATTATTAGACAATAATTATAGTTTAAAATAGTTTATATAAGTATATTCCGCTCTTTTAAAGGAAGAAATTCTTTTAGAAGAAGATTATTACCTTCGCAGTCGTAACTTCTACTAAAATTATTCCCCTTTCTTCCCCGTTGTATTTTTTCTAAATTTTTACGTAAATAATATCTATTTCTTTATTCTTCTCCCTTATTTCCTTTAATATTATATTATACAATCTCCCGTCGAAGCTAACCTAAAGGATTCCTTTAATTAAAATTCCTATAGTATTAAAAGTTATAATAACTTCCTTTCCGAAGACCTCCTTCGCCTAAGTATAATATTTTTAATATTATTTATATATAAATTCGTCGAAAATTATAATATAGTCGCCGTTTATTATTATTCGGGTAGCCGTTCGGACTATTTTATATAATCTCTCCTTTAAAACATTTTCGATTACCTACTTCGTATCCTCATTCGATTATTTAATATACTAGGCAAAGATTAAAATTCTTTTAATTATAAATTAATATTCGTAATTAAAGGGGATAAACTTTAGGATAATAATAGTAATTAATTATTAGAAGGTAGCGCCGATTTTACCTAGTAATTTTATAATAATATCGGTTTATTTCTTCGGCGCTTCTTAAATACCCTTTTTAAATTCCTTAAAAATATCCTTCTTTAAATCGTCGAAGTCCTTCTTAATAATAAATTAGTTTTTATTAATTTTATTTACTTTAAATATCCGGGACTTATTTTTCTTCGCCTAAGTTTTCGCAAATTCGAAAAGTAATTCTCGAGCCTAATAATAGTCCTCGGGCGAGACGGTATCGTAGTCCGTAGATTTATTCGCTTAGACGATAAATCTTTTTATAATTTTATTATTATCCTCTATTTTCTCCGAAGTCTTTATAACGAATACGGCGTTAGGGTCGTTATAATTAGAAATACCTCCGAAGGGGTTGTAAACGCTATTTTCGAATCTACGCACACCTCTATTAATTATTATCGGTAGCGATAGCTCAACGCTATTACTACATTCGTCGTAGGATATCGCGAAGGGGGTAAACGACTTTCCTAAGTCGATTACTATTATCGGTTTTCGTTTTGGAGTACTTCCTAACCAGAAATCGGCGTTTCCGGTTTCAACGTCGTTTTTATAATTATTAAATAGTAGTAGTAATAATTAAATTAAATCGGCGGTACAAATTTACTATTGCTAACTTTAATATAAAGTTTAATAATAATACTATTAAATAGTATATAATTAGGGTAAAAAAGAAGAAAAAGAAGAAAAATTAATTATTAAAAGACAATAATAAGCCGTACTTATTAATAAAAATATAAAATTCCCTCCTTACTTAAACCCGAATAAAAGTTATCGGATTTTAATCCTTCCTCTTCTAGAGGAAAATACTAGACATTATAACGCCGTTCTATTCGTATAGAGCCGGGGAGGAAACGTTTAAATACTTCGTCTTTAGATATTTACAGATAGAGGAATATTAGATAATAGTAATCGATTGGCCGTAAATATAGGAAGAACTCCAAATTTATTTAGATAATAGAATTCGAGCGGAGAAAATCCTTTTGTAAATACTTAAATTAGGCAAATTAAATAAATACCGCCTAGTAATCGAATTGGAGGGAGAATATTACGAAACCGTAATATATATATAAATATATTACTATAGTAAAAAAAAACTATAAGGAATAAGGAGGGCGATAGTATTAGTCTAATTATATTTAACGAAAAAACTACTTAAAATTATTGCGAGAAGCGCTAGAATTCTAATTAACCGTTGTAGAAACCGGCGATATGTAATAATTTATCTAATTTTCTATTTATTAATTCCAATTTTATATCGACGGATTCCCTCTAAGACGCGAAATCCTATCTACTAGGAAAACTATTAGAAACCGAAGGGCTATTGTCCGAGATCTCTATTGGGGATTCGGTAATAATAATACTTTTAAAACCCTTATCGAAATCACCGGTATTATAATAATCCAATTAGCTATAAGTATTAATATTATAGCGACGTAGTATAGTAAGGACTATAGTAGCGATATCGTTGCGCTTTAAGCGAATGTAGGCGGCTTAGAGAAAAATATTTATATTAAAGTATAAAGAGGCGAAAAAGTCGTATTCGGGTATAATACGCGTAGGGTTATTATAGTATTTAATAATTATAATAGTAATTATATTCTATACGGAATTGCAAAGGTTATAAAACCTATTAGGGACTTCGATTATATAATAGGAAAAGGTCAACTAATATTAGGAGGCGAGCGAAATAGCCGTTAGGACGGGATTATTAAATAGGATATAAAAGGAAAAAAAGTAATAGATATTTATATTTAATTTAGTAAATATTATACGTAATAATTTTATAAATATTAATTATATTAGGTTTAATAAAGCCGTAGATTATTATCGATAATTTAAAAGTATAACTAAAATAGGGTAAATAACGGAGGTAAGGGCTAAGAATATTAATTAAAAAGGTATTACTATAATAAGAAATAAAAATAATTTACCGCTCGACGTTATAATAAAAAGCTAAGCGCGGGTTAGAATTTAAGACTTCGATTTAAATTGCGGAATTTATTGGATTAATAACGGGCAGGGGGGTAGGAGAGGGATCGGCTATTACTATACCGAAATCTTCGGAGGAAGACGAAGAAGAGGCTATATTAATAATAATTTAAACCGATTAAAAAAAGAGGAAATAGAGGAAAATTAGGCGTAGAGGGGGAGATTAAATAGTAGTCGTAGTAGTACTCCGGGCGTAAGTAAAAATTAGAGTAGAATTAGAGGTCTAGGTAAAGAGGAGGAGGTATTTAGTTTAACGACGACGGTTACGAATAAATAATAATATTAATAGTAGTAAGAGATAGGATAGAAAGGCGGGTAGTTTCGAAGGTTATAGTATTAATATTTAGCGAATAGAATATAGTTTATTCGCTAAGGCGGTAGGTAAGTACCGCTATAATTGGATTCGGGAAGGAGAAGGCGCAATTTAATTGCGACCGAAAGTAATTAGTAGTTTTTATCCGACGGCGCTTATCGCCGTACGGTTTTTCCTTTAGAAAACCTAGAGAAGGACCCCATACTATTACGGCGCTATATATAGATATAGTAAAGGGAATAAGATTATTATTATTATTCTTTACTTTATTTTAATTATACTTTCGAATTATCAATAATAATCTACGGCCTTATTAAACCTAATATAATAAATATTTACAAAATTATTATATATAATACTTATTAAATTAAATATAAATATTTATCGTCTTCCTTCTTATTATATCCTATTTAATAATCCTATTCTAATAATTACTTCGCTCGCCTCCTAATATCGGTTAACTTTTTCCCGCTATATAATCGAAATCCCTAATAGTTTCCGCAACCTTTATAATTCCGTATAGAACGTAATTACTATTATAATTATTAAATACTATAATAACCCTATACATATTGTATTCGAATACAATTCCCTCGCCTCCTTATATTTTAACGCAAACGCTTTTCTCTAAACCGCCCGCGTTCGCTTAAAATATAATAATATTATTATAATGATCCCTATTATATTATATTATATTATAAGAATATTTGAAGCGCTTATTCCTTTAATTATATTAAAGATTCCGTAAGGAAGGAATAAGTGATTCTGTCTACACTGGGCCAAATGCATTTAATTGCGGAGCCCGCCTTCCCAATTAGGAAATTTCGGAGTTCAGCCAAACTCGAGGCCCGTGCTTTTCGATTGCAATTGCGATTTCTCCATGGTTATTGCGTGCATTAAAATGAAAGTAGGAGCCCGCCTTCCCAATTAGGAAATTTCGGAGTTCAGCCAAACTCGAGGCCCGTGCTTTTCGATTGCAATTGCGATTTCTCCATGGTTATTGCGTGCATTAAAATGAAAGTAGCTGCAAAATGACCGTCTCTTCTTTCCGATCAGTTTAGTACCATTTGCACGTTGGTGCGATAAGTCGTTGTTGAGAAAAATAGAAAAAGGGTATTTAGGAGTGAAGAGTAGTTGGAAACGAATAGGAACGAAGGGTTCTAGTTATATAAGTGGAAAAAACGAACCGTTTTACCAAGTTCAATGGCTCAATGGGTCTAATAGCTACCTCTATAATTAAAAGGTTGTGAGTTCGATTCCAATTTGAATCAAAATTTTATTTTGAAAAAAGTTATAAATAAATCTATATAATAAATAAATATAAATTAAAATTAAGGTTCGTAAAAAAAAATTAAAAAAAAAAAAAATTTAAAAAAAAAAAAAAAAAAATTTACAAAAAATTAAAAAATTTATAAAAAAATTTAAAATAAAAAAAATTTTAGAGGAAAAATGAAATTAACGAATAATATAAGATATTTAAGAAATAAATTTTTTTT